>JAAAYG020043045.1:0-12652 GCA_009936455.2 Tomocerus minor
CATGTACATAGTATCAAAAAGTCGGGTGTTGAACGTCGGGTGGCGTGCCGTCGGGTGTCGGGTGGCGTAGCGTCGGGCGTCGGGTGGCGTAGCGTCGGGTGGCGTAGCGTCGGGCGTCGGGTCCCGTAGCGTCGGGTGTCGGGTCTATTCTACGAGCCGGCCGTCATATATACTTACTAGAGTAATAGTGCCAATCATTTAGGTGGGCTATTTGTGGGCTATTTTCTGTCGTACATCTTGACTTACTACGTCATATTATTATAAGTTTACATTCACGACTACAGGTCGTATCAGCCATCTCATAGCACATCTCTTTTCACTACGTGGGAAAATCTATAAAAACCAGCTAAGCTTCGAAAAGTCTTATAATCGAACCTTCAGTTTACAGCTCAACATCACACGGCTGCCGCGCCGCGCCGGTTGTTCGGTGTGGTTTCTAACTCCATAAAGAGTTTATTTTTAAAACTATTGATTAAAAGTTAACAATGGGTTCCGACCGAAGTATCCAAAGTGACAACAGCTACTACGAGTACTACATTCCGAGTTTCGAAAAAAACTCCTAAGTGCTACAGAAGGAAGAAGGGGTTAGACGAAAAGACTGAAAATCACTTGGTAACAAAATTGAGACTGTACGAGAAAAATTGCGGGATTGAATATTTAAAAGGTACAGAATTTTCGTCTACAGCCAGAGCTAGTCACAACAACGGTTTCGTGAACACCGTCGTGGAATGCTCATAGGGTAGAAGTTAATACCATACTCTTCTATGTCTATGGGAATGCTACAATCAACACTACAATAGACCTTTTGCGGAATTGGCGACCGATCGCTTTTTCACTCCGCCCACCTAAAATAGAGTTGGGCACGGCCCGGCCGCAGTAATAGATTAGCAGGCCTTTTCTTGTCGGGCCGTACTTTTTTGTCGCGAGCCCAGCTTTAAAAACTAAAAATCCGCGGGAATACAGAATTTAAACAGTTCCGCAAAAGGTCTATTTGGTGATTCGTCCCGACGACGTTGGGGTAGCCATCCTAACACAGTTCTCTTTTTATATTAATGCAAATTCTGAAAAGTATCGAAAGGAATTCGTCAACTTTGATGGAAAAAAGGAACTCACAGTGACAGTTCCTGGGAGTCTGAGGAATGTACCTTAACACCTTTGTGTCACTTTAATGTCAGAAGAGATTCATAAAAATTTAGTAGACGGAGATGTCAAATCCTGGATCATTTACCAATTTCACCACCACCACTAAAGATGATTTGGTTTCATACGGAGTAGTTTTCATGGCTGCCATGAAAAAGTATTTCGAATACCCTTTACGTTTATTGCGTGGAATTCCATGGATAACTTTGGAGGGTACTGTAGAGGACTGGGAAAACCTATTGGGCAGGCTGGACAAATTGAAATCTTATGATTTGGAGAAGTGGTTCAGCTGACTGGAGCCGATTGTCAAACAATTCGTCGAAGCCAAGAAGGGAAATGTGGATTTACACTTCTGGCGAAAAATCAGCCACGAACAGGAAGGTGGCTCGGGCCCCACTTATCTTTCCGGTTGAATTACTGCATTCTGTGTCTACGACAGCGATGGAAATTGGCAAGGAGTGGAAAGGATGTGGTTTGAACAGGAAGAGAACAAAGATCAAAGGCCGTATGTGGATATATCCAATATCCCATCTGGAGTTGTCGAAGCAGATTTCAAAGTTAACGACAATGCAACAATTACCACGCAGTACTACTGGCTGGTCACATCAGAGGCGGTTATACCTACCTGCGGGGCCCCCTGCAAGGCCGCTGATGCGGGTCCCTAGTATATCTACGTATTCTCACGTAGAGCAAAAAAATTGTATTATTTGCCAAAAATTAATTAAAAATAGACTTATATTTCTCAAAAATCGCACATGGGGTGGAAACTTAGTTTATTTTATGAAAACAAAATGTTTTGCTTACTTTTCGGGGGGCCCAAAATTTTAAGTTATTTTTGAGCAATAAATGAGACGTATCCCGGTAAAACGACTAACCTGCATTTCCTAAATTATAAGGTTACCGTAGTCAATGACAATTAAATATTATTTGAAGAATTTTGTTACAGAGATGATCATTTAAAAGTTATGACGCGATAAAATCGATTCGTTATATGCACGAGGAATCATAAAAATCTTTCAAAATTGAAAGTATATGCTTTTTCAAAGCAGCACAAAAAGCAATTTCAATATGAGTAATTATATTAAACTGCCCGACAAATGCTTAGCCCATATAGATGCATTTAGAAATAAACCCAACAATTTTAGAAACAATTGCTGTGTGCTATTTGTTGAATAAAGGGTTGACACTGTGAATCTTTGTTCCAAAAATTATTTGTTTACCCTTTTCAAAATTTCGAATTTAAATTACCAAATGCAGGTTCGTCGTTTTACTGGGATACGTCTGAATTATGTTTTATTTCACTCATGTTCGAGGAATAAGCCAAAGCTTATCACGCTACGTGCGAATATTGTAGATTTTTATTATTTTGGTATTAAATTTTAGCCCCTCCGAAATCGGGTTCTAAATAAATAAATAAACTTTGTCCATGCCTCCGTTTCACTGAATGCAGTAAATTAATTCGTTGAAATACATTTTACAGTTTCTATCGGCTGCGTGCGTGGTAACTGTTACCGACAATGAGTATACGAATGCAATTTATAATATTGCCACACATTGTCAACTCTAAGATTAGAGTAAAAAGTATGATAAGTGGTATAGGGATAATGAAATGAGAAAAGGGCATATGCTAGACGCAAAAAAGACGCTTTTCTAAAAGATTTTTTGCGAATTATAAATGGTCACAGTACAAAATTCTGTACGCAGTACTGAATAACTATTCGGCTGCTTCAAGCGCGCGGCCCCCCTAGGCGCGGGGCCCCCTGCGACGCGGGTTTCGCAGGTCGGAAGAACCGCCACTGGGTCACATGGCTAAGGACATAATTGAAGATGCGCATATGAAGTGTACTTTGAAACCACTGATCGGATGGGCACTTGTTCTAAAGCCATCACCCGAAGAAATTGAGAAAATTAAATTGAAAAAAGCAGAAAGTCTGTTCAAATTAAAATATTTGGCGAATGAAAAATATTAAATTATGCATTTAAGAATTTTCGGATGAGTTTGTTCAAAACAAACCTGATTCAAGAAATAGATGTAGCAGCAGGAAAAAACGTACACCAAAAATATACAAGTTAAAATCATTGTTTGTACAAACTGAGTGTCAGTGTCGTCGAGTAATTGTATATGGCCGGCAGGCCACGGTGATGCATTACAAAAATATTATAGCTTAGATTGTACGCTTTGTTGTCTTTTATTGAGATTTTACACAGTTCAGCTCTGTAAGCTGTTTAAAAATCTGCTGATCAGGAAAGATGACGATTTTACATTTTGAGTAGGCGGAATAAAATGAAATGTTAAAATCCTATGCTGGAACTTTTCCATGTGAACTTATAATTGGATTTACTAAAAACTGGATCTTATATCTACAGTTTAATCTTAAATTATGATAACTAATATAATGGTATATTAATATTTTGTGGATAATTTCAATGTTTTTTTTTTTAATTTTACAGACGAAAAGAGGTGGAATTAAATAAAAACTATCTGCACATATAAGCCGGTACGCCTACTTCTCTGGAGATGATTCGATGTGTCTAACTTAAAGTATCACTACTACCAATAAAATTCTTGGATAATAAATGTGATCATGTAATAAAATATTTGACTTTTCAAAGTGTAACCGAAGCCATTGCCAAAAAATCTAAACATTAAACTATACCTACAAATAGAACTTTGTTGTAAATTATAGCAAAATATACAACCTAGGCTAATACTGTATGGCTCGTAATGTATAGTATAAGCTTAGGTTGTCAATTTTGTCAAAATATGATTAATTTAAGTGACTGATTATAATGAATTATATAAATTAAACAACTTAGCTTTTTTAAAACTGAAATACGTTTGCATGTACAAAGACCTACTTTGTACATGCACGCATATCGAAGTTACCACATTCGGACATGCTTTTCGGACTAAATTCCAAACGGATGGTCCGAATGACACAGCACCACCGCGATTGTTCTTGTCTTGGAAAGGCGATGCGAATGACGGGCTCAAAGTAATTTGTACATGGACGCACATCGAAGTTTAAAAACAGCAAAGTGCCCGACCCTGTCGGACACCCTTGTGCTACATAATACTTTTAGCCCGTCATTCGCATCGCCTTTCCGAGACGAAAACAAATGCGGTGGCCCGGTGTCATTCGGACCATCCGTTTGAAATTTAGTCCGGAAAGCATGTCCGAAGTGGTAACTTCGACACTCAAATGATCATGCATCCTGGGCTAATTCCCGATCATCATATTCAGGGTATCAGAATCATCATATTAAGGGTTCAGATCATATGCTAGAGGTAGATATACTTACGTAACTTTTATAAAAATTATAAACGCTTCAATTTTAAATTTTGTAGGACCGCTTCCAGAGAGGGGGGAGAGGAGAGACTACACTATGCTATGTGTGAAAACTCAATAATGTGGCGCAATTTTCATATCCTAATTTTTACAGACATTTTTCACTAATGATTTTTGATGCAATTAGTTTTCTAGTATCTTTAATTCACTTTTTTGCTGCATTGGGTACATCGTCTATCTATCAAAAATTTTACGGGTGCGACGTTACTGGTTGCCTGGCTTACTGAAGACAATTTATTTAATCTGCTGTTTAAATTCTAACATAGTACACGGTTGACGGTAATAACTATTTCTACATTCAACTTTCTAATTTTTTTGTATTTAGTTGGTAAGAAGACAGCGTTGGACTTCGGATTACTACATGTGTCAATCCTGATTCTTTTAATCAATTAAAACTAGAAAAAAAGTTTCCCAATTTTTACATAGCAACAAAAAAATTTAATTGTGAACTATTTGTAATTTTATTTATCAGATAGTCATGGACGAGTCAGAAATGAAGAAAAGGAAAATTGACTTTGATTCCAATGTGGAAGTGGATTCACTAAAGGATGTTGTATGGAGATTGACAACTCGAGTATATCTTTTGGAAGATTTCATTGCTGAAAGATTCGGTAAAATCATAAAGCAATTGAAACATACTTGTGAAAAAGAACTTAGCAGAATTTCCTTATTTAACTATATAATAAATAGTCATGGAAAATGACAAAGGTTTCCCCAAGGGGAAAATGTTTTGTTTCCACTTCCCAAAAGTACAAGTGAAACGGGTTTCGTGGACTGTGGTCAAGTAAAATCAGCCAAGTGACATAACAAACGTTGACATGGTATTGCGGGCAGCAGTTCATCCTCCAGCCTAGATGCATGTCATTGCCTTTGGATTTACTACGGAGAGAATGGTTATTTACATCCCGCAGTGTTTGGGGACTCCCATGTTGAAATTTCCTGACATGTATACCAAAGCCCCCCCCCCCACAAGAAACCTTGGAAACACATTGTTTCTCCCACATTTTCAAAGAAAATTATATTTTACTGCGTTTTTAATTATTCCCAACTTTGAAACATTGATTTTTAATGATCTCCAAGGGCTACTTAATAATTAATTTGGAGAATAATGAACGAAATTCTGCTAAGTTGTTGTTCACAAGTATGTTTCAATTAAAGTTGAAATATTAACGAATCTGTTGTTTTACTCAAAATAATGTGGACATGCATATTCACGAAAAGTTGCCAAAACGATTTAGCTAACTTTGGCAATAACCGTAATTATTTTTACGAATAACGTAGTTGCTAATGCATAAATTAATTCTTACCGACAAACATTTGACATTATTTATTACTTTATTACTGACAGGAGTAGTAATCGGACCTACTGGATATACAAAAGCTGATATTCAACGTTCTAATTTGGGAACTCGTAAAGATGAAGGCAGAGATCACAGAAAACGTATGTATTTCAAATGCGGTAGTTAACAGTTATATTAGAAAAACTAAAGTTGTAATATAGGTACTACATTAATTGTAAACCTGGGTGGGTGGCAGACTAAACATTTATTCTTCTTTGATTTATGTAAAATGTAGTGACTTACTACATGGTGATTGGCATTAATTTAGAAATAGTTTTCTGTAAAAAATATTTTATGTAACTTCAACTTGCTAACATTTTCGGGAGGAATAATTATGTTATATATGCATTTTTCTGTATCATGTATCAGCATTTTTTTCAACTAATTATTTTGTCACCATAATGATGTCACAGGTTAGCTAATATTATAAAATAAATAAAATAAAATAATTCTCCTAAACTTTAGTTAAATTATGAAAACAAAAATAATGTATGATGAGTGGCTAATTTAAAATTATGATTGCGGCTTTAGGTGGAAGAGGAAAAACTGTAGCATCTTCTGAACCGAGCGTACAGTCTGTAGAATTACCACAGAAATCTCAAGGGCAGCTGTCTCAATGGGATGGAGAAGAACTTGTGGACAGTGATGATATTAATAATATTGTTAGTAAGTAGAAAAGTCTTTCTTCTTACTAAATGGACATAGTACTAATCACTCCTTTTAATTTCATTGCTTACAATGTTGTTTATGTTTGTTTGGAGTCTGTTTTCGTTGTCAAAACATTTATCGGTATTTTTACGAATTTGTAGAGGTTGAGTTGTATTCTGATGTCGACATTGGCAGTGACAATGAGGAAATTTTTCATTATTTTAATGAGACCATCAATAATGACCCTGGGAAAAAAGTTGTCGGGAAATCTGAGAATGTCACCTTTGACGCTGACGATGATGGCAGAAACGAAAAAAGTCAAGGTACATTTTACAAGTTAACAATGAACAATAACGTTCTACTCTTTGTTAACTTTGTTCTACTGATTGTTGAAATGGCATATTTAAAAAACTGGAGATTCTATTGTTCACTTTATTTTAAAAACTAACAACACTATTTTAATGTGGAAAACGTTTTTATCATAAATGTTTTTTTCATATTAAATCCGTTGACCATTTAACCGTTTGGGCACCAAATGTTGAAAATTAGTGTCCAAAGGGTTAAATACCTAATTTTTTGCATCTGAAAGAGAAAATGGGCTATTTATTGATATATGGTGTATTTTTAACAGCAAGTACGACTTTTTCGTTTATAAAAAGCGTAAGAGGAAAGGATTTACTGGTAGACGCAGAGCAAAATATCTATCAATTGGAGAAAAAGGGATTTGATGGGAAATTAATATGGAAATGTGCCAAATACCAAAGTCATCGATGCAAAGGAAGATGTCACCTAATGGGAAATGAAATAAAAATTGTAAATCAACACACCCACTTAGAAAGTGCCCGAGGTTTGCACCGTCGAAAATCTAAGAATAAAATCCAGGACGTAGCATCTAATACCCTAAATTCTCCAGCAGAAACAGCAGCCTCCTTTTTGCAAAGTCAACCTTCTATCCCCGTTGACCCCAATCTCGCAGAATCACAACTCTAAAAAGTACCATATAAATGCAGGAAAAAATAATGACATTGCGGTCAACCCAGATTTCTTGGTAGATTTGGTTATTCCACAAAATAACCAAAAACTTCTGGTCGACAATTTACAGCTAAATCCAAGTTTAACGATCTTTGTATTTACAACTACCTATCGGGTTGGTTAGTGGAGAAAATTTGAATGCAGCTGAAAGGTGAGTGCGGTGTCGGAGTGGTTTAGACAAGCAGGAGACATGTTGTAAAGGAAGACAAAGTAAATGTTGAACATACCTCATCGTATAAATACAGGAGAAATCTACTGTAACAGCAACATTTTTAAGTCCATTTAAATTAAATTTCTTATATTTTCGATTATTTGGAATCAGCTTAATTTAAGAAAGGTAAATAGTAGATATTAATGAAAGGTAGCACGTAATTCTGTGAAATGGAAAGCTAGCCATTTTTATTTAATATCAACTTTTTTTTTACTGAAATTGTTTAAACTTTGTAGTTGCACCATAATTATTTAAATAGTTTTATCAAAATTAATAATTAGTTGTGCAAAATATTGCTTTTTCTTTGTAACTTTACAAGAACTCAATTTACAAGAAACTTTATAATAATTCAATTCTGCCGACATATATATTAGGTTAAAGTAATTAAATTTTTAATTAAGGCATAATTCTAAATGAAAATATTGGTATGATATTATGTAAGCTATGTTTTCTATTCGAAATTATTAATAATTATTTACGTCTATCTCATAATAATATATGTATAATACATTGTGTAATAGATTCTGTAATTAGTCAAAACTCGATAAAATTCATGTGTACAAGGATGAATATGAACCCAACTTTTCATAGCGTGAGAATCCAAAAATTCTGGTTACAATAACTCAATGTAAATACCTATGTGTTAATGAATCTGAAAGAATGTTTTTGAGAAATAATTAAAAAAAAGTTTGCTAACGCTGACAGGTGCCGTGCCGATTTTTTGCATAGCGAGTTTGGTTAGCTACCTGTGCTAGAGTGTTAGCTGACTATATTATGCCAGTGCAGTGTTATAAAAGTTCAAAATTGTAGCGCGATTTTCATAACCTAATTTTTACGGAGATTTTTTGTTAATATTTTCTGTTTGCAAGTTAAACTTTGAAACTACGATATAACATTTACAACTATTAAGAATTAAGTATTAAGAATTCCAATTGTCTGAATTTTAAATTGTGCATTAGTCAGGTTTTCAACTATTTTAAGTCTAACGAAATTACTGGTTGCCTGGCTTGTTTAAACTAAGTTTTTATTTGACTTGTAATCAAACTACACTACCAAAAGGTAAGCATTAATATTTCTACTTTCTGAATCAAAAATTCTGTATTAGTTTTCTTGCTTAATTGCCAATTTTTTTGCTATTTTATTTATCAGTTATAGTCATGGACGAGCCAGAAATGAAGAAAAGGAACATTGACTTCGATTCCGATGTGGAAGTGGATTCATTAAAGGATGCTATATGGAGATTGACAACTCGAGTATATCTCTTGGAAGATTTCATTGCTGAAAGATTTGGTAACCGCATGAAACTATTTATAAGTATTCTTTTTGCTCAAAATAATGTAGACATGTTCATTATAAATTACCTAAACTATTAAGTAATGTAGATATCGTAACCAATTTTATAAACTAAGTACGTCTTATGTGATCGCTAAATTCATTCTTACCATTTCATTTGTTTCTTTGGCTTGTAGGAGTAGTTATTGGACCTACTGGGTATACAAAAGTTAGTAGCGAACCTGCTCATTCGAAGACTCGAAAAGATGAGGGCAGACCTCAAGGAAAACGTAAGCGACGGTGAATTTAAGGAAGTAATTTAAGATAGGACCCTAAAAATCTGTTACAAAGAAACCTAATGTAAAAGTCCCTAAAAATACTAAAGTACCTAAAAATTAAAATGACTATAGGCATGAAATTATGAAAGCAAAATGAATAATAATGAGGTGTCAATAAATTTTTTAAGGATAGGTAGAAGAGGAAAAAAATCCACATCTGAAGCAAGCGTAAAGTCTGTAAAATTAGCGCAGGAATCTCAAACACAGCTGTCTACTGATCCTTCTACCTCTTCTCAATGGCATGGCGAACAAGAGATTGACAACAATGATCATATTATTTCTATTCTTAGTAAGTAAAAATACTCTTTACATTTATTATGACTCAACTAAAAAAAATGAATCACTCCTTTTAATTTCATTGTTTTCAATGTTGTTTATGTTTGTTTGGAGCCTGTTTTCGTTGTCAAAAATTTTACTAGTATTTTTATGAATTTGTAGAAGATGAAGTGTATGCTGATGTCGATATTGGCAGTGACAATAACGAAATTTTCCCTTTTTTTAATGAGAGTACCAATAATGATACTGGAACAGAAGTTGTCGACGAAGCTGAGGATGTCACCTTCGACGCTGACGCTTATGGCAGAAACGAAATAAGCCAAGGTACATTTTGCAAGAATTATAAACAATAAATAAACATGAAATCCACATTACGTTAACAATAACCAGTAACGTTCCAATGAATTTTCATGCTCACTACTCTTTGTTCTAACTGATTGTTGAAGTGGTGTAAGTAAAAAACTGGAGGGTCTAAATTGTGAACTTTATTTTAGAAACTAACAGCATTTTAATGTGGAAAAGGTTTTTATCATAAAATGTATTTTTCCATTTTGAACCCCTTGAGCAACAAATTTTGAAAATTAGTGCCCGAAGGGTTTTAGTGCCTAAAGGCGTATGTAACATTTGGGCGCAAATTTTTTAAGATTTGGTGCCCAAAGGTTTAAATGCCTAAATCTTTACATCTAAATGAATGCAAATTCGCTATTTATTGATATTTGGTATGTTTTTAACAGGAAATAGGACTTTTTCGTTTATCAAAAGCGAAAGAGGAAAGAATTTACTGGTAGACGCAGAGAAAAATATCTATCGATTGGAGAAAAAGGGATCTGATGGGAAATTGATATGGAAATGCGCCAAATATAAAAGTGATCGATGTAAAGGAAGATGTCACACAATGGGAAATGAAATAAAAATTGTAAATCAACACACCCACTCAGACCGAGATTTGCAAGTTCAAAAATTTAAGAATAAAATCAAGGTCGTTGCATCTAATACACTAAATTCTTAAGCAGAAATATTTGCGTCCACTTTTTAAAAGTCAAAATTTTCTCACCGTTAAACCAAGTCTTCCAAAATCACAATCTTAAAAAAATAGCACATAAATGCAAGAACCAAAAATAATATTGCTGCCAACTCAGATTCCTTGGTAGATTTGGTTATTCCACAAAATAACCAAGTTTGCAACCTACGGCCAACAATTTACAGCTAGATCAAAATTTAGCCAAATGGAAAAATCCTTGTATTTACCACTGCTATCAAAAATCTCCAAATTTTTGGATCAAATCGAATAACGTACGAGTGGATGAATGTCGAAAATCTACCTTTCAGATATCCGAGTTAACCAATAGAAATCCATATCCAATAATAATTTCTTTAATTTCGACGTAATGGAAGCGATGCGACAGTTTCCGTGTATAGCTTCAAAAGTAAGGTGAAGGCCCAATTAAAGAATCCAGCATAATATGTGCAATATACTCACTTAATTTCAAATCATGTCGGTACACGGAAATTTGTTTGATAAATCATTGGCAACATATGGTAATTCGCTACTGGTAAGCATTATATTACCTTTGCATTCCATTTTGTGTCTCTTAATTTTTTTTTGATATGAATACAAATTAGAAGTTAATCATAACCGGTTCGATTGAATTACAGAAAAGTTGGATTCTTAAAAGTGGTCAGGATTAAATGACCGAAGTGAACGGAAAACTCTTGAAGCCCGTTAAGATGATTAGGCTCGCCAAACAAAATAGTCTAAGAGGATACAAAGGAAATTTAAAATTTTCAAATAGACATTTAAGGAAAAACATATCTGGTAAATGTTTTATTGTGTGTATTACATGCTATAATTCAAACGTAATTTATTATTTTATGCTATAATTCAAAAAATATGCATTTTCACAGATAGGGTAATGGCAAAAGAAAATTTGGATTCGGATGAAAGAAAAATAGAAAGTGCGATGTCAGAGTAATCGGAGTAGTTTAGGAATGCAGAAGACAGGTTGAAAAGGGAGACAAAGTAAATGTTGAACATGTTGCATCGTGTGAATACAGGAGAAACCTATTGCAACATTTCATATCGACCTAAATTAGAATTACTTCAATTTACAAGGAACTTTATAGGAATTCAATTGTGCCGTCATATATTAGGTTAGCGTAATATTCAATTGCATTTTTAATTAAGGCATAATTCTTAATAAAAATATTTGTATGATATTATATTTAAACCATATTTTGTAATCGAAATTAGTTACGTCTATCTTATGTTTTTATGTACGCATAGTAGCACATTTATATTTTTAAGAAATTGTGTGATGGTAGCGATAATAGTGTTCATTGAATTTTAATATTTTTTCTAAATACATTAGTAGTACTATATTAATTATAATATTTTGAGTATTTGTTTACTAGTGTAAATGAATAAAAAAAATTAATGTTAGCTAAATTTTAACAAAATTGAATCAATTACATTTGTTTAATTGTACTTATCCAAAATATGACCAAATATAGTTTCCTGTGAATCATGGGTTCCACAGCTTTAAGTTTCATCAAAATTGTGTCGGCGATTGTTAAGCTACCTATTCAAAAAGTTATTCATAAATGAAATAGCAAATCTGAACTCCATCATATCATTCCATACATTCTGTAGATTTTAGGGCTTTAAAGGAAAACATTTTTAACTTCCAATTATTCCCAGCGTATGCTGCACAAAGAATTTTTGGATGGATGAAAGGGATTTATTTATATCATAGAAATAGACATATTATATATATATTTGCATCTAAGCAAGCAACTCAAAATCAGAGCCGCGAAAAGAACCAGCCTTTGCCCAACAACTTAAACATATACGAATTTCTACTGATGGATTATCCTCTTTGGTCATTTTAATCTGTTGACCTTGAATAATTCCATTATAAATCGGAATATCCATGACCGCCTTAGTTATTTAATGTGCTTCAAAAACTGCAAGCATATAGATCTTTATCATATAAACACATTTTACACATGATAGGACCAAAAATAAAATATGGGTGCGGGGCATGG
>JAAAYG020043056.1:0-12651 GCA_009936455.2 Tomocerus minor
GAGACTGAAACTTTTACTTACTTCTTTGAGGGCGTCACTCAGAGAACGCATTTGGATGGAATAGGACTCTTCCATTTGTGAAGCCTTTGGTAAGTCAGCATGCAAATCACACAAAAATCAACGACAAAGTCTTTGTTAGTTAACATCTCATAATTTCATCAATGTTAAGTAAATACATGTTAGGAAACACACATATTGGTTTACTTTCTAATCTATCAAATCCTCACAATTGAAAATTTCAAAAAGGCAAACCAAATCAAAGAATCAAAATCAAACCAAACCATCACACTTTCAATTTCAAAACAAACAAAGTCTTGTTCTACATTAGTAAACAATTTCAATCCAACCATTTATAGTATTAAGTTGTAGAATTTACGGGAAAATCAACTAGGAATGACAGAAGGGGTAGGTATAAAACATATGAAATGATAGGAAGTATACAGAACTACAAAGGAATAAGTATATCGCTGAAATATACAATCAAATTACATATAACATAGGTTTGTATAAATATAAAAGCTAACAAAGAGTACATCACTAGTATGCTACAATACAAAACATAAAAATGGAAAATGAAACACCACATGGGTCAAACATAAAATGAATAATTAAATCCCCATCGTGAAAAGTCTCCATCTGTTTTCCAGAAAAAGTAGATCGCACGGAGGAAATCTAAAAATACAGTATGAAGATGCGTAGTTGGAGACTTGGAGACCTGTAGGTACTTCAAAAGCGCATTAGCGTTCATTATTTATTTAGAGCGTGTTCTACTCGGAATCGTAGAGTAAATAGACGCTACCACTGGAAATTTCAATCGGTAAAATGGGTTTTTGCAAACAGTAAAACCGCTCCTGTCTACAGATCCCTTCCGACTTATGACAGGAATTGCAAATTGAAGGCTTTATAATTGATCGCGGGTACTGGGATGAGAAAGTAACGAAATACAAAACTGTATAGCTCCAGCGCGACTATTTAGAAGCAATCTATTAGCACTACGCAACTATACCCGTTGGCAAATTTAGGTAGCAAGGGATCAACCACTTCTTAAAACCATAATTGGATAGGCTGGCTAGCGTCTTAGCAGCGGGAAGACTTTCTAAGTTTCTAAAAGCGCACTTTAAAACGAAGCTAAAATCACGCTACTCATATTTTCTAACGACGCATTCATGTATATCAAAATACAAAATTCTTTTTATACGCTGCGACCATTTGCAATTGCGATTTTGAATTAATGATAAATGTGATTGTCAAAGTGTGTGTCAAATTATGTCACGTTGACGGAATTCTAAATGAATTTAATTTAAATTGACTTGGGTAGAGTATGGAAATAAAGCTGTTATCTCAAGGGAGCAGCTAAACTTTACATATTAAAGTTGTGTAAACATTGAAGAAGAAGAATATAATCTTAAATTAAAAGAGGACATAAGAGGACATTATCAAAAAGATCAGATATAATTCAATAAAGAGTCATGTCATTGGAATGGAAAGTCATCATGTAAAAGAATGCCATTGTGGGCTGTGCAGTGTCTCTTTCTGATGGCTGTATAGCACGTTGGAAGAGATTAAAAGTCAAGTCATCCCTCGAAGACACAGTCAATTTAATAAAAAGAAAACAGCAAGTGTCAATCGTAAGATCCTATCATTAGTTTGGTGTGGCACGAGTGATTGTCCGCATCAAGTCGCGATTGTTTTGTTAGAGGAATTTGATAATCTTTTGTTTTGTTCGTTATGGCGAAATCTACCTCCTTCAGTCGTGTAGTAAGCATCTTGATCTGCGCTTTATACTCCTCCTCACGTTGATTGGCCTGGATGTTGTTTCAGTCAAAGAGCAAGCACAAACTCCATTAGAATATTAGCATTCACCTCTAACTTAATTTCTCCTAAACTAACAATAAACCAAACTCTATGAATAATAATTCCCTTCCATAAACTGCAGAAACTTCTACTGTCACGCGCGCAGTTCTCTTGCTTAAAATTCTAACTTCATTACTTAACGCTCAAGTTTCCTATTCCGTAGTTTTCCAGCTTCTGGCTACTTTGCGCTTAATTTCCCTAGTAAAGTGGCGAATCTATTTAGGCTGCGAACTGCGTACAATGTCTTACTTGACAACATAAAAATAGACTTTTACATTAACAACAGACATTTGCTAAATTACTATTACGATATGACAGAGGTAACAAGAAAATCATAAATGAAACTGACAATAATATTATAAACTCTCTTTACAGGACATAACATAGATACTTAACATTTTGAGTACACAGGCTGGACATATTAATAAGTAGACAGGGAGAACAGGAGGAATAAGGAAATATTATAGTAAATAAATTATAGGTTATTGTACGATTTCATTCTACACTATATGCATGTTAGTGGAACACTCAAAAGCGTAAAAAATGTGCGAAGTAAGAGAATGTAGTAGTGGATTCACCATGCTCCTTCGAAAAAGGTCAAAAATGTTCGTTTAAACACCGAGTGATGATCAGATCATGAAATCCAATGGATGCGACTCATTTGCAAAACAAAATTCAATCAAAAATTGTCGTGGTGTAAAAATAGTGTAATTTTGATGTGGGTGGATTGGTGGGTAGCTGACGGTGTAATTGACTGAGAAAAGTATAATATATTTTCATGTCTGCATGGAAGAGCCAGACGGTTTTCCGGTTTGATGACAGTACCTGCTTGAGCCTGGTAGTCATGCCCTTAATCTGCTCTTTAAATTCATCTTCACGTTGACGAGCCTGGTTTTCGCATCAAATTCATCAAACATTGCATGGTCACCATCAAGGGACAGTGGGAAGTAGTTTAAGTGAAGGTACAGCAATTGGATTTGAGAGGTTCACGGTTGTTATTTAGCAAACAAAATTATCACCGGTCATCAATAAAAATACTACATGGGATTTCTAATCTCTACATTAACATCGGAATCTTAAATCCTTGTTAATTCTTGAAGCCAACACTATTCTAAAGGTAAATACTGGAATACACTAGAAATCATTTTAAAAAAGTAAAGCATTTCTATCAAGGCACTTCAAAATCTAATTGTGCCTTTATTACAACTAATCTCAAGGGATGAATATCAATGATATTATTAGTAGTCATATCACATCATTTAAAGAATGGCTAGGATTTGTCTTCAGGTAATTATGATGAGATCATTTTTAGATAGCACTAGTAAAATACAACCCTCCAATAGCAAAGCTTGAAATCTCTATTACTATCTATTTGAAACCACTAAAATACAATATGAGAAAAGAAGTAGTAGGAATGGAAATAGGAATAGAATTACTTTGGGGCCTTGGAGGTTATACTCTAAGGTTTAAAATTCGAACCTGATACTTTTTGGTTGGATTTTTGTTTGTTTTAATTAAACAGTATAAATTCATAGAACGGATAATCATTTTTAACATTATTTTCCATCAGGCTAAAGAGTTAACATCTTAAATGTATAATGATATACTTATAATATTAGTTCTAACATCCGCCCTATAGATACTATTCTTACTGAAAAATAACCCACCCCCTTTATTATTATAGAATCCCATAATAAAGTAATTTAGAAAATTTCAGTAGACTTTGTTTTCTTTTTAGTTAGTCAACGTACCTTTTCTTCTGAAACTTCAAGTGACTTAAGATTGTTCCCTACGACTCTCAACTCCTCTTCCAGCTCAACGATTTTCCTGTGAATTTCAAGAAATAATTTCACATTAGTATTGTACATTACGGGCTTTTCACCTTTTGCTAGTTAACATAATAAGCACGAAAAAAATGGTGTATAATCAAACAGTTCATATAATGATATAGAACTCAACATGAAAAGCAAATAAGCATTGTGCATGACTTGATAAGCAATCTTTAATGTTAGACTTAATAAAGTTAAATCATTCATGGAAAACATTCAAAGTAAAAAAAAAATAACAAATGGTAAACACAGCGTGCTGAACACTGTTGAAAATTGCGAAGAAGGTTAAATGAGTCCAAACTTAAGTGCATGCAAATTCAAAGCTTTTGAATTAATGATATTGTTTATATTAAAAGGATAATGGGGATTAGTAAATGTAGAGTCACATACGATTCGCCTTGCTCGGCTCTCTCTTCAGCTCTTTCTAGATCTTGTTCCATCATAACTAACTTCCGTGCAACCTATTTACCGTTTCGTACAGCGAATCGAATTGATCCGAATAAGTTAGCACACACGACACACCAATCCGACAAAAAGACACACGGATCCAAATTAAAAGAAAACAAAAACTAAGATTAGAAAAGGTCTTTAGACAACTTTACCGTTAATAGGTAGATAGTTGTCATAAATTATTAGAATTAGGTACATCTCTCTTTCAAAATCATCCACAAAAGGTAATAATAATATACCAAGGCAAGTACTCATAACAGTAACTCGCATTTGGCTATACAATTATTTTCTATAGGTATGTAAGTATGTATAGATATAGTTACAACAAAATCCAACTCAAACACGTGCAGTAAATTAAATCCGCTCACTCTGACATTATAATGTTAATGACTGACGGGAACGGAAGTTCAAGAGGCGGAGAGGGTGGAAATGTTTTGTCAAGGATTTTTGATGTGTATCAAATTGAATGGGTGGGCTCATCATGGTGACGATAATCAAATACTACATGTCATACAAATAGAGCATTGAGTAGACAAAATTATTGCGTACACAGAAGAGGATAGTCAGTGGAAGTACTTTTTCCATATAGGTAACATCAATCTTAATTTTCAATGGTGCTACTTGTTCAATCTCCTAGATATAGTCTTTAATTGCCCTTTAGTGAGATGATAGGGATTACATAGGTAACTTTTAAAGGAATGTACGCTTCAAAGTATGTAAATGGAAAAAATACCAATCAGATTTAGGAAATAAAAATTCATTATTTTTCTGCATTTCATTAGATGAACTACCACCTTTCATAAACATCCCCATCACAGTGATAAGTTCAAAAAAATAGGAGCATGCGAACTTTGATTGGGTTACATCTGTGTGCAGCGACAACATTTATGTTAATACAACTGTCCATATTATATTAACAATGAAACGTAACAACACACATACAACAGGATTTCTTCCAATTCTAGACGACTCATCAGTAACAAAGTTACTATATACGCAGTCATGTAATAATACTATCAGCACATCATCAATCAGCATCAGTAATTTTCATAGATTTCAGTTTGCACTACAAAATATTGTTAAATGTGGTGCTTAAGCCACAGCCAAAAGTAAAACTTGCAAAAACAAAATAATTTCAGGGCAAGTGCCTTGGTTGGTGGTGCATTAAAAACTCAAAATAATAATGCAAATCACGGAACACAATGGAATAGTAGTTGATGATGAACTGGAATATTCGTTTACTCACGATTCACCGGTTTCGGCACGTTCCTCAGCACGTTCCAAATCGGCTTCAACCATGGCTAATTTACGGGCCACCTTGATTCATCCACATAGACTTAAGTCAGCTTAATACTTTACTTTTTTCTCATTCATTATATTTTAAAAATATTATTTTTCTTCACATTATTAGATATTAATGTTCAAGTAAATGTATTATGAATAACGTACAACACACTTTCCACTCCATTTAACGTAAAACAATGTTTAGGGATTGGTTAGGAAGTCAATCTACTCTCTAAACACAAGAAGCTTATTAAAAAGTTGAAAGAGCCAACAACGTGCAGCATACCTTTCTCCTTGAAATCATCTTGATATGATGACGATAAAAGTAATATAGCCAGGGTCCAAGGGTTAATTATACGGGAGTTCAGAATTCATTTACGCCAAACTGAAAAACGCTTTCGTTTAACTACACACCTTCAAACTCAAATTAGTGAAAGCAGTGAAAGTCGGAAAATCTAGCTCTTCTACTATGAAACCTACATACAATATCCAAATCTAACGATCACTTTTAGCTACCATAAACGTCATCTGCATCATTGCATCTGAAAATGATTACAGGTACAAGTAAATAGTTAAAATGTTTACTTTTACATTTCTTTACTGGAAAATATAAGAAAATTGAAAATTCTTTCAATGAAATTAAATCCTTCTTTAGTTAGTTGACATAATCATAACCATATATTCGACTCATCTAATTATATTATTTTATTGATTTTCTTTAAAGAACTTTTAGTACAGGGCGTACACCGAGAAGTGAATCAATTATTTTAAATCTAAGGATTTATTTAATCATAGTAGTAATCCATACCTTTCAGAAGATAAAAAAGAGTGTAGATGATAAAAAGAAGCTAAAATAAAAGTGATTCAGCCCTACAAAATCGAGAGAACGTCAAGCTGAGTGGCAGTCCAGAGAGAAAATTAAATTTGTGGGTAAAACGCTCTAAAGTAGTATGAAAAACTTTCTCTATTGCATTCCGGCTAGATATGTTGAACATTCCAAAAAGTCTAACTATTCTATAGAGGTTGATAAGAGTAATAATAAAACGGTATAGGAAGAATGAATGAGCAGCCATGTCACTCCACACTTAGAATTAATGCAAACAATTTGGGCAAGAGCAAACATGTCACACATAAAATAAAAGTATGTTTTGGAGTACATACAATATATAATATACAATATACAGTTTTAATATTTACAATATACATATGATATGTTTACAGTTACATTAAACAACAACAACTATGATATATAGAATTATTAGGTATTGATATGTTTTAATGTCAAGGCATTTGATATGTAACAGAGTTCATCTCAGTGGTTGATTGATTAGGAATTAAAAAGTAAAATATTAAATGATTACTTAGTTTTAGTAAAATGTTAATAAGTAAATACACACAAAAAACATTCCACTCCACGACTGATCAACTTTAAATCTTGTGATGTGGAAATAAAAAGAAGACCTCATCGTATTTGCGGTCAGCCTCCTCAGCCAAGAATCTGGCTTCCTTCAACTGGCTCTCAAGTGAATCCATACGCTCCTCATCGGTGATGGATCGGTTCTCCAATACTTTTCGCATACTGTGACAATCATAATAGATCACAGAGTGACAAATGGCCAACGTCGCATTTGCTTAGGTCTCTCATTTAACAATTACTTTTTTCCTATCACTTTGTCTGACAAAGAACCGGAAAGCCCAAGCTAAAGGAAAAAGCTGAAGTGTGGATTCAGATCAGAAGTCAAATAAACAGAATCAGTTAGAAATATAGCAGACACAACACTATCACGAGACATGAAATAAAAGTTTAACAATATACAGCTGCTTGTACACATCACTTTGCGAAGAAAAAATAAATCAAAAACTTGAGCCACAATACAGAGCTATAAAACGTAGTTACTTACTATGTGTATTCATATCAACTTATATTTATTTCAGATGCATAACAAAAAATAAGAAAACATGTCTCATTTCCTCTATTAGTAAAACTGGAATTTTCAGTGCAATTTTTGGCAATGACTAAATATAATCAAAAAAGGTAATAATGTAAAAATTCTTTGAAACAACTTCTGTTTAAGTAACTCTACGCTTCAGTAGTACATTGTAGTAGTAGCAGGCATGTGCAATATCTTCTTGTTGGACGAGATCATCAAGTTGGATTCAACTCAACATTAACCACCCTGTGAAGAAATAATCTCCCTATGGGATATGACTTGACATCCAAGATATTTTATTGATTCTGACTAGTGCACGCGATAATAATATGCGAGCATGACACGACATGTCAAAGACTAATGGCATGTACACACTAAGTAATAAATTCCCTATTCTTCTTGCGATATAAAAAAATCAATGACACATACACACAGGATGATGAACCTGAGGAACGCCTACGGCAAGGACATAGGGTCGTCATAGGGGTACACGTGAGAATTTTCTCTGTATGGAAAGAAAGGCTTATCTTCGTCTTAGTGGTAGGTTCAGAAAGTCAATGTTAATGGGAGGATTGAAAGTACGTGCACAGTGCACAATACTTTGCAGGTGAAAAACATAAACCACTATTCTCACTTGCAATAAACTTCTCAACCAACTGGCTCAGCGAACGTTAAGCTGTTGAACTAAGATTAACAATCTTAAGAATTTCTTGAAACACCTAGAAAAATTGAGGAATCTGCCTATCTTAACTACAGGCGACCACGACCAGTACAACTACCACCAGATTGAATCATAAAATGTTCACATTGTTGCAATGCATGTAGATAGACTCACATCGTCTACCTACTACAGAAATACATACTCACTGCTCATTTGATTTTCAAAGATTATCATCGTAAAAACCATGAGAGAGTGAAAAATACTGCACGTGATAATAAAAGAGAAATAGTACGGCGATAAGGAGAATGGGATAGGAAAATAGGAAGTGTTCTTCCGCGAACTGAACTTCAGCAAAAATCTCTACGTAGATTTTAACTCTTTAGGAACTAAAAATGTTTTACTACGGACTTTTTTTTATTATTCCTGCTTAGGTATTTATGCTGATACTACAGCCTCTCACTTTGCTCTTCCATTCCCGTCAGAGATTTAACAGAGCACAAAAGTTAAGAGTGGATTTTGAACGAGTAGTATATTGGAGTTTAACTGAAGGTGTTTTGTTGGTTTTATTCGTGATTTTACCTCTTCGTATTTTTTGTCCGCCTCCTCAGCAATTAATTTAGCTTGGGCTAACTGTGCTTCTAAAATTGCAACTCGGTCGTCTTCCATGTTAGAACGGTTCTCTAAAGCTTTTCTTATTCTGTGTGAATTCAAGTCATTCATTTCAATACAAGTCATGATTAATTCTAAATTGATCAAAATTAAAGCATCAACTGATAATGGAAAATTATAATAAATTTTTAAAAAACATTAATATTTTGATTTAAATGTTAACCATGAAACATTATCTGAAAGAATACTATTATATTATTCGATATGCCAATTGCAGATTCTTCTTTCACAAAAGGTATTCAAAAAACAGTTTCATAAAATAATTACGTTGATATGAAGTATAAGTTAAAACAGAATATATTTGTTACTGCTCATGGAATAATAAGCGTAGATTTCTTTTAAGAAGGGAATGTAATTAGTTCCTTTGACCTATAAAATGATATCGACATAGCTCCTGCTGTTATTTTTAAGAAAACTCGGAAAATGTATGATAATTTGTTGTAGGAAAATATAATTAGCTTTGTTTTATGACTCAATTACCGCTCGGATTCATCAGCAGCATGTGAGGCTTCGGCCAACTTGGTGGTGGCAGTTCCCAAACGTTCTTCAGACCGCTCCAAGTCTTCCTCAAGAAGTTGGATACGACGATTCAGAGCAGCAACTTCAGCCTCAGCCTATTTAGACAATGACAAAAAATAGAACCATCAACATTAGTTCACGTGCATCACTCTCAACTATCAATCAAGTTAAACTGGTTTCTTTATACCCTCTGCAGACTTTTGATTTATTTGTAAATCTTCAGAGTCAATAACTATGTAAGCCTAACCACATAACAAGCAGGGAAACAGAATTACCATGCAAATGCCTCTTTTACAATCACAACCAGGCATTCTTCATCTTTTATTACAGATATGCCTTTTCATGGGTATACCACTGAATTATAGATAACTCAAACATGGGAGAACATCAAAAGATGCAAGTTACATCCTTCGCAGCATCTGATTTCAGTGATTCCTAGCTAACAACCTTTTGCATTCATTTTACTTATTTGTCAATTACATGAAATGAAGAAAACTATTAATAATAGTCAAACATGTCATATATACCCTCAGCCATTTGAAAATCCTCTAACAATGAAAAGGAAGATAGAGAATTCCTAATATGGCAACTTTCAAACTCTCAAATGCCATTTCTTCACCACAGATTTCATTTCAGCCCACGAGAGCCAAAATTAGTCATAATTATATTAGATATATTTTGGGTTGAGTGAATCGCGCACGATTGACCAAAACCTCTAACAATTAGTAAACACAATGTCACATTAATAACAATAACGGTTATTGCATGTTGATTTCGTTTACTAAGTAATTGCAAAGCAGATTTTATTCGCTATATATTTTATGGCTATTGTACAGTAAACACTCTATTCTCCTTTGTAGTCACATCTCATTATGTCCGTTCTTAGAAAAATAAAAATGTGTTAATAGGGCACTATAAACATGAAATAAATGTAGCTTAAAGACTACTTTGGAGCATTAACATAAAATATGTCTACACAAAAGGATCCGCAAATCAAAAGAAGACACGAGAGTCACTAGCTAGCAGATGAAGATGCATTTCTTCTTCCGACCACAAAATTTGCATGTCAAAGTAGCCACAGAAAATTACTCTCTAAATTAATGCTTCGGCAAACAGAATACCTTGTCATTATAAGCATTCTCTAAAATTGGTACCGTCCTTTTAGAGTTCATCTTCATCCATACAATCAAAAGGCAAAGTTATGAAATGAAATAATAGACAGCTACACAAAAAAATCATCGTAGGTACCTATTTTATTTTAATCTTTTATTAATACTTACCTATCCATAACAGAAAGTATTTCGGCTCATTACTAATTGTTTTTACATATCTATCTTCAAATATTTCAACTTTCATCACCATTTAGGTTTATTTTTACTATGGGCACCCTGACCAATAAAAGTAGGCATACATTACCACATTTTGTAGTAAAATAAAAGTACCTTGTTGAAAATAAAAAGAAATTGGGCTATCACAGAGTGATGTAGTAGCAGTGTCAGTGTCAGTTTGCGCTTTTGAAGAAATTATGTTGATGCTCAAAGAGAAATACAGATGCAAAAGGAGAAATATATTACAATGTAGCCAAAAACAAAAAGGGCTTCAGCCCAAAGTACAGACAGACAGACTGTAAACGAATAACCGCAAGTCAAACTGACATCATGTGAGATCATTACCAATGCACATTGAGAGGATTGTTTTGTTTTGGAAATAGAAGACAAGGAATATGACCATAAATGGCCATAACGGCTGTGTGCATCATCCCTTCAAATCTCTTCGAGAGAAAAGGATACTTTGCTATATGAATTCTTATTAAACATCTATGCAGCTCATATTTTATTCAAGCATACTAACCTAATACCATTGTATTTCCACACTATCTCAAGAAGATCTCTCTAGTACGTTTGCACACATGGATGAACGCATAGTTATTATCATGGAATTAAGTTACTAGTAAAAAACGCTGGATATGTATCCAGTATCTAGCCTATAGTGCAACATGACACGGAAAAATTGTATAAGCATAATAGGTGTAGGAATTACCATTCTCTTTCTCCTAGTTAATAGAATAGTTACATGTACAGGCGATGATTACGATGATGGATCAATTGGTATTCTAAGAGTGTCTGGAATAATTCATAGATGTTGATACTACAAACATTTTAATTCGATACTCATCTTACATGCCCGTCCATTACACAAATATTAATCGTCATAACGTACAGAAGAACAACGTAAGTCAAGATGTTATTATATCCTGTTTTAAATTCCTCTTCACGTGTAATTTATTGCATATAGTCTATAGCCTCACACAGATATTGGATATGTATGTTCTTAATAATTACAGCCCATTACAATTTTGAGTGTCCATTCAAGAAAGAAAATATGCACTTAGTATCTTATAGTTGATTCAGCTCTTAACGATATGTAATCTGGCATTTAATTCACAGGGTGCTGATAGTATTAAAACGTGTATACATAAGTTCAATATAGAATACTGTCTATATCTTACTCAAGTACCTTGTCAAGCAGTTTCGTCTCTGACAAGATCAAGAGCTATTTCTCCTTACTTTGCAGCCTTAGCAGCCTTAGCTTGAGAAATGTATAAAAAGAAAACGTTGACTTTTACACGTAGGTAGTTATTTGCCTGTCAAATGCAACCGAATGCAAAACCATAGAGCCGTTATGGCTGTAGGTATTTTTTGACTTCGCAATAATGCAATAATAGATGTACTTACCTACTATACACTCATTGTCAGCAAATACAAGGTAAAGGAGATATGGCTTAAGGTTATATTCTTTTCTTTGCATCCTTAGTACAGATTAGATATCTATGTAGTATATCCATTATTATAATCAGGATATAAAGTACATTTAATATAAACATAGAAAGATTGATAATAGATGAATGATGAAACTATTTAATTCTTCCACCCGCAAGGAGCTAACAGAGCTAAGATAGGCTAGAATTCCCATGCATGTGTCTGATTCTGACTCCTCCGCATTGTGCTCTGTTGAATGAATCTTTTTGAATTCTTTCTACGCTAGGGAAATATCTCTCTCTGCACTACAACAGACAATAAAATGGTTAACATAATGGTTAGCAACCCTTGTTGTTGTTGAATTTAGCGAAAGGAACAAGAAGCAATTCAAGTCATGTCAGACATTAAAACTCAACTGTGTCAGGCAGGCGGTCGGATTGAGAGAGACTTTTCTTTATTATGCATCTATCTATATATGTATACACATGCACAGGACATAAACAACTATCTTTAGCTTCATATAATGCACGACTTGGGTTTAGTACACCCGCATCCTATATCTCTAACTGCCCTGCTCTTCCCCTTCAACTCTTCATATGTTGTTACTTATTAGTTTGTCGTGCACGAAGATCCTGTAAATACTTTCAACAATCTAAAAACACATTGTAGAACTAATGCTTAGACTTGCCTCTTTC
>JAAAYG020043067.1:1588-12650 GCA_009936455.2 Tomocerus minor
AATTGCCGTAATAAGTGAGTCCTTCTCATTTGCTGGTTTCATATGCAATTTTCAACAACATTCACCATTCCTAAATCATGGAAAAGTTCTGGGAAAATGTCGGAGAAAGTTTCATATAGAGCTACAAAGGAGAAAGTGCTATGACAGATGTATGTGCAATTTATTATGCTTTTTACTACATAACATGATAATGCCGGAGGTAGGTCTTCCTCTTCATTCAATCAGAATAAAGCAACTTTTTGATATTTGTCATAAATATTATTTTGCACAGTTTCGACAAGATATGTTTGTGTGAAATTTATTTAGCTACATGCATATGGAGCCCATATCTAAACCGGAAGCGAAAGACCTTTATAGATCGTCCCAATTGATGTTATTGCCATAAAGCCTTGATATAGTCAGCATTTTCTTTAAGAAGCATAATAACGGATATAGGAAGATTTAACCCTTTATTGAGCAGCCACCATGAATGACAATATATTATTATACTATGCAGCTTTGGCATTTACCTAGCAATAAAGTAGATTTGTGATATGAGTATTGAATTTATCTATATAGCAGAATTAATTACAATATAAATCGGCAAACGATGATAAATGAAAGACACAATAAAATGAGCGTTGAGCAATAGTTTGACATGATAACTCTATTGACACTAGTATTTATTGACGGGAAGACATATCCTGTACTCGAATCCCATTCAATCGATATTCGATACTCTTTCTCTCATTTGTAATAATATTATTAATGTTTTGAACAATACAGGTGGAATCAAGATTTATAGAATGCCTGAATCACTTGTAATATTCCCACACACAATTCAACGTAGTAAAATAAACAATCGTTCTTGGGAGTCAATAATCTGATAGCTAAATGGAAAGTGAGAGGTTAGAGGACTATCCTAGGAGTATAGAGTCTATTGAGAATTATTTATGTTATGTTAACAACAATGAAACAGACGAAGATCCTTAAAGCCAACTAAGCTTTCTGAGAGTCGCTCTTGGAGAGAGAGACAAAAGAAGGCCTCTGATTCACAGACGAGTCTAAAGTAAACAAACCAAAACCAAACCATTTAAAACAATTACAACCGAGAAAACTAAAAGATTTGGAATGACGATTGAAAAGAGCGGTGCCACCAAGCCCAACTAAATTTTAAGGCAAATGTGCCTTCATGAGTTTTTGGGGTTTGAAGCTCATGGTGGCCTAATATCACCGAAAATCGAGTCCAATGGGAATCAGACGCACAGAGCTAAATAGAACTCCAGCAAAGCGGAGCTCGTCACACATATTGAGAGCCAGAAAGAGAGAATAAGCCATTATTAGTGTAATGACTACAGAGCCACGGACACAAAAGACGACAACACAGGCAAATCTCCAACAGCCACTCTTTCCAACTTAGATGATAGACGAGGAAACATGTGGACAAAAGGCATCCAATAGTAGCAGATGATCATCCATCTCATACCATCTCATTTTCGTTCAAGTCCGCTGCAGTCTCGTCATCCTCCGGTTCCCCATCCTTCGCATTCTTCACCGGTGTTGTCGGACACCCTACTTTGACACAAAACACACCGTTTTAATTATGCCTTCAAATACACGCTCAACTAATCCTAACATTTATTTTTCTTTACCCAGATCACCGCTACTTGACGACTCGGTAAATGATGGGGTGCCTTCGGTCCACGTTGGAGTTGCAGATGCGTTGCGATTTATTTCGTGAACTCCTGTAGGTGGAGAGCGAGGCATTCGATTATGTCCAGAACTCACGCCAGAAGTTGTACTCGAAGATGCCACACTTAAACTCGAACGAAACATCATATCTTTACGAGTTTCAACAAATACTTCCGAGATACTCACTGTCTCAGAGTCCGCTTGCATGGTTGCCGGGCTATAGGGACGCGTTGAACTGGAGGATGAGCCCGGTTGTTGTCGTCTCGGACTGTGCGATGACGGGAGATTCCATTGTTTACCACTAGCACTCCTCATATGAGCCACTTCCTGGAATGGAGGAGGAGGGGTACTTACAGGTAAAGGCGTGTACTGAGTACCATCTGATACACCTACAAAAATTCCAACACAATAGAGTAGAACACAGCCCTCATTTTATATAGGAGTCGAAGGGAAATCACAAATAAATAAACTGAAGTCAAATCAACATACGCTAACTCAAAAGTGAAAACAAAGATGTCAAGAATAAAAAGTGTACGTTAGTTGGCTTAACGTCCCATTAAGTTGAAAGTTAAAATACATTCAGTGGTAGTAGTCGGTTATCAATACAGTTGACAAAAAGAAAATTAATATTGTGCCACAATATTTCTTTCTTAAGAATCTGTGCACATGCGAAGTATATATAACACACGTTAAGCCACACCACACTTCACAAACACAAACGCATTCAAATAAAGTCATAAAAGTCATTGTCATAATAATTATCATGATCTAAGTATATAGTAAGTAGTACGTAGTATAGTAGTGATTAGTATAATAATAATTGTTCTGTAAATGGTATGGTTAGTAATAATGAAAAGTGAGCCTGGTTTTTAAAAAATGTCAAGATAGTGTGAGCCGAAGAGAAAGAATCAGCGTAAGCAGGCAGCAGCAGCCAGAAAGCGTCGTTAAATGTGAACCACCACATCGACGTAAACTTTTGATCGAAGATTAGTAGAAGCGTCGTTAGCGACCCGACCTTTTGAAGTGTTTTCCCCAGTAACGTTGCCGTTACGCTTGGGCGTTCGTGGGGGAACCGGCGGAGGAACCTTTGATCTACTAACACTTGACGGTCTGTCTTTACTCAAAATCGCAGGATACACAGGTAATGGAGCCTGTGGAGGCACTGGCTGATTAGCTCCTCCCTCCTCCTTCCCATGTTCTCCAACGCCCACCAATGTCACACTCTTCGGCTCCCTATGACCCACAGCTGAGGCAAGCACGGATCTGTTGGCCGTTGTACTTTCGGGGGATGTAATTGGAGGAGAAGCCACAGATTGAGGCAGACTTAAAGGAGAGGTGGCATTTTGTGGACTTCCTGCAATCACCACCAATCCCACAAGCTAAGAACCCTCAATAGCTTTGCATTTAAGTAATAGATAATAAATTTACACATTTCCCACATCCACCCAACTACGAAAGAGCTAATTTAGTTTGAACATTACGATCCGAACAATAAACAGGAGAAGAGAGAAACAAGTCATAGTAATAATAGTGGTAGCAATAATGTTCAAAAATTCTATTAACAAGTCTAAAAAGTACTGGTGTAACGAATTTTACGCCTACTTGGTTGTGCTGTATTAGAAAATAAATATTTTAGTTTCCCTTTTGCAAACAGAATAATTTAAACGTACATAAAAGCCATAAACCATTTCATGTAACAGCATTTGGCAGTAATGCAAGAAAAGCCTCCATATAGAAAACACATGTACAGCAATAGATTTGAGAAAGTTTCATCCTTCTAGTAAGTAGTAGTAGTAGTAAATACGAAAAAGTTATACTATAATATGCCTGATCAAATGCTAAATTAATAGTTACCTACAATTTAAGATTTTGAATTACATCTAAGCTTCTTTGATTTCTAACTTACGGCACTTACCAACAATACTGCTATCCTGACCGTCGGCTTGATCGCCCGCAGGTCTTGGTCTGCCAGTCGTAGATCGTTTCTTCGAAGGTGAATGTTTCAATGCTGTAAAAATTGAATCACATCTTTAATATTTGCAAAGAAAGAGTCGACACAGTTCATTGGAATTCTTCAAGTGTTTGTTGTGTCAATCAGAACAACAAAAAAACCAAAACGTTACAACAGCAAAAATCATCAATTAATTTTGCAAGTTAAAACAATTCATTATCATACGAAATAAATTTGATGGGGGGAGTCCATGCAGGAGAAAGGTACATTTAAAATTGAGTCAGTACTGCACAGTTACATTATATTTACAAGAGTTTCTACAACGTGTAAAAACACTTTCATCACGTTGCGTTCAGTGACAAATTCGGAGGTTCAATCCGAAGCATACAACCAAAGAACAGAACCTTCACCCAACATTTAGTTAAGCTATCCACACCAAAAACGTCAAATATAATACAACTGTACATAAATACAAGTAAGTGTGTGACAACATCATTAAGTAGAGTATATCCACCCACGTCTCAAACTCATTGCTAGTAAAATTGAGTTGTAGTCTGTTAAACGAACAAAAACCAAATAGTGTTACTAACAAAGCTCCACGTAAGTAGATGATGTAAGCTTGTATGGCATGCAGAGATAATGGGTAAAGTGATTCCCACCAAAAAGTCTCCCAACGGTGTGCACTATAGGGGGTTTAAAAGAAATGTTACAGCGAAAGTAAGAGGAAGAAAGATGATGAATGTACATGAAAATCATAAGATTCGAAAATGAGGAAAAACTAATAAATACCCGCCGCCAGAGCATACAGTCAAAAAAGGAAGATAAGGTAATCGGTTCGTGGACAAGTGAAATGAAGAATTTGATTTGCAACTTTGTATACCTATAAAGGTGGAGACGAGGTTACGGAATTTACGATGGTTTCCTTTGATTTCAGGTAAATCCACTAAAGTAGTGTAATTTTTCAGGGCAGGATTTTCACGCGACAGTCAACAGCGGCAGACAGATACAAGAAAAACCACCACGTCATCAGTTAGCTCATTCTACCTACGAATCTACCTCCTACATGCTACATTCTTTCCTGGCACCCTCCTTCCTTCACTACAAGGTAACAATCCAATCACATCTAGAATTTACTCTACTTTAGAATAGAAAAGAGATCTTTACTTACAATGAATAGTAAACTACCCCGAAATAAATCACCGTAAACCCAGCTATTGCTTTTTAGACTTTAATGCACAGATTGCTACTACTGTGTTTTACCAGGAGGGTGTCAGTTTAAGGGAAAATATGAAAACAGATAGACGGTAGCAAGAAGTTCTTCGTTTCGAAGGAAAAGTTCTTTCTTTTATGGTTGCATGCAGCAGCACGTGTAGTAACGTGCGGGATTATTAACTAGTAGAAACAATCATCAATCAAAAAATCATTAGACAGAAAATCCAAAAATAGACTTAGGCTTACGGGAAGGGATTTTCTTAAATACACTTTTGGTCGCGAAGTTCATAAACCGCTCTGCGTAGAAACCGGGGCGATGAACAGAAACAGTATCCTGGAATCCCATCAGAAAAATATCATTACTTCTCAAGTCTTATCAAAATGTGACACAGAATGTAAAAGATAAGACCCACCCCGTCATGAATCATCGCTTTGAACGTATGTTCCAGTTTCTTTTTTAATCGGTAACTTTGCAGAATATCTATCAGTCCAAGAAATAATAATAGCCGCTCTCCTTTTGCATTCCTAGCAGGTATACCTCCGGGTCTGTGAAAAAATTTCATTATAATAAATAGTACAAAACTATTATCAATAAACAGTATCTAACGATAATATTTTTCTATCTGTGATATGATATGTATCTAATGTACTTATAGTACGTCATCGTGACCTACTTACTGCTGCTACAATTAGTACACAAAACAGTGACAGCTCAAATACAGGCGCTAGGCGGAGGCACCAAAATTAACTTTCCCTCAAATAAATAAATGATAAAACTCTAAGTGTATTGTGTAATTATTATCACCTAATAATAATGACACGTCAGATGATACAATTATAATTACTGTATCTACACAGAGGTAAAAGGAAAATAGTCCTTGCTTTTCTGTACTTTACTAAATCTAGTTCGTAGATGTCATAGGCAAGACTTACGGAACATCATCGTCAGCATCAATAGGTTCACTTTCTGCTTGAATACTCTCTAATGCAGTAGAATGAGCCACCAGTTTTTGTCTATTTATTGACTTGCTACGACTTAAACCCACTCCGGCAGTAAACTCCCCTTCATCTTCGTCTTCACTTTCCACCATATTAGCTTTCCGTTCCTGTGTAGACAATAATTCCCTTGAAAGGCCTATTTTGTTTTGTATCATTAAGGTAAACAGTTAAGGATAGGTTTACTTACGGCTTTTTCTTTAGCAGCAATATCTAGATTATGGATACCAACGAGGAGGGAATAGTCCATGATTTTGAAACTCTCCAAAACACGACAGTCACGCTGCATAGTTTTGAGGAGTGCATTACACGTGTCTGCTTCTAAAAGAATTCCTTCTGGATGATGATCCATAAAGTCCAAGTCTTTAAAAGTTGGATATGCCTTCTGCGTCTCGGCTTTGGAAGCCTATGCACACATAAACATTTACGTCAACTTGTGACTTATTATTTAATTTTTCCATTTAAACACCCGAAATTAACTAGAAAAAAAAACACATTCTTTAACATACCTTTCTTTTATATGTAGAACCTTTTAAATCGTATTTTTGATGCATTTTGACAGATGAAGGTAACAAATTATTCATAACTGCCAATCGAACATTTTTGGAATTACACTGATAATTGAATAATCCAAAGAATTTAGGAAGCAGAGTACGAGGGTTTTGATTTAAATTCATATAATATCCAGGGAGTAACTTTTGCAAAAATTCACATTCCTTGTGTTGAACAGTTTTAACAATAAATTCATCATCGTCTGTCAAATAGAAGATACTTCCACTAGCTCCAGGATTTGATAATTCTCTCATAGGTACACTACACATTGACATCTGAAACGGTAAAATATACAATATTACTAGGTACAGTTTGAAAAGTATTAAGCTGAATATTCAAAAAAAAATAAACCCCTAAACATACCAAAAAGTCATCTGGCTGAATGCCAAACAGGTCACGAAAATATCGAAAAGCAATGGGTGCATAAGTTTTAAAACGAAAATCAGAGCAATGATGAGCAGGTGTTTGATTAGAACCACCTGATGGGAACAGGGTTTGCTCCACTGTCATGAAGTCCTAGAATATAAATAGAGGCATTGTATTATTATATAAATAACATACGGTAATCTAAACGTTTCATGAACAGTGACAATAAAAATAGCAAATCAGTTACTTACTTGCATGAGTAAATCTCTTTCAGGTTTTGAGGCTAATCCACCAATGGCATGCTGAATACCCAATTGAATGGAATCCATAATTTGAGACGTTTGAATTTTCTTGTATGTGACATCTCCGCCTTGAGTAACTCTCCGATGACCAATTTTCTTTTCCCTTTCTGACTTACTTCGAGTAACTGTTACTGTACCCGTACCTGTTGCACTCGAAGGTCCGGGAGTCGGGGTTTTAGGTCCTGCAGCACCACTACTGTTGCCAATCTGCTTGTTAAACAAAAATCATTTGTAGGTCATATATTTATGAAAGAACTGGGAATTTACTGTATACATTCTTCCGTATCTCTGAAACGATATCTGCGTTATACATACTTCCAATGGTGGAGGTCTGACACCCCTCCGACCTTCGCGGTCCTCCTCCACGACATTGCCTTCTTGATCGTAATTCGCCATAGTATTTGGATTTTGTAAATGAGAATTTATTCCTCCGTCTGTTTCAGGATACTTGTTTCCTGATTGTCCAACTGCGCCCGCCATCCAATCTACAATAAACATAGTTGAAGTATACGAAACTAAAATTGTAATAATTTGCAAAACAGTACCAACAGATGATTAAACTGGAATGTTGTATGAAATTTAACAATTTCAGGAACGACGAACGTATACATCGAGGACAAAAAAGGAATCGACAAGAAGAGAAGATACGGCCCGCAGCCCTCAATGTCTAGACTCTAATTAAATACATTTACATTACTCTAATGAACATTTAACATCTGTAATTTTCAATGAACACTACAATGAGATTAATATTTGCAAGACCTATTTATTGAATGAATCTATTTATAATTAATTTCGAAGGAAATGTCGTTTTATTACCTTTACTCTGCTGATATCATATTCAGTTTTTAATACTAATTGTTCTAAATATGTAATCAATAAGAAAGATAATTTACAACTGCATTGTATCTGTCTTGTTAGTCATGAACCAGTGCATCAAAAACTAGAAAAATTGACTAGCTATTTCTTATTTTTGCTAGCAAATGACGAAGACTCAGACAGGTAGTCTTTGTCTATTTATAGCTAGTAGCTAATGATAAATCAATTTTAGTACGGAAAGGAGCAACAATATATCTCGTTTTGGGAAACCTAAAAAGGTCCGATAAAAAGCAACATTGGGTTAAATATATACGCCATAATCTGTTTTCCTCTGTGGTTTCCTACACCTCATACCCTAATAATTAAAAAAAATCAGCTATAATATACCCTTATCTGGGTGGGGTACCTTACACTACGCTTGCAAAGACCAGAAATACACTGGAAAATCAATTGGTCGAAATGGTATTAAATTGACCATGTTATTGTAATTTACAAATTACAAATTTCATTAAGTACTTCCAATTTGAAACTGTTGGAATAGAAGTACGTTGTATAAACTAGTAATGAAATGCAAAATAAATGCTTAGAATACCCCCAATAATTTTTCCAGTGATTTAAGAAGGGGTGGACATGATTTCGAACTCCCTGATTCAAGGAGAACGGCTCAATGTAGAACAAATGGGGTAAACAATTTTGAAATCTGCTCACATGTTTTGAAGGTGCAAGTTTCCAACATTTTCAAAAATAAAATTCTGTATAAGAAAAATTTAGATTTTTTTGGAATGTATTGAAAAATTGTATTTCGATTTTTATACCATATTTAGAAAGACAAAATTTCATAAGTCAGATTTCTGTGACCTAGAGAAATTTGTAGCTTTGTACGTTTCCCCAAACTATCGGAATCTGGGCTGAAAAATTTTGTATTGGAAACTCAACGCCACAGCGGCAAAGAGACATAGAATTCATATGGGAAAATTTTAAAATTTTTATCGTGTATACTGTCTCACAGAACCTTGTCAACTACAGCTTAAAAATGCAAATTATTGTTCACAAACGAATGATCAGAAAATTCTTTCAAAAGGAAAACAAGTGTCCGCAACATGCTGACTGCCATCAATTTCAATCATGTAAAGGTGAAAGAACATTACTCATATCATAAACCCAATAACCCAAGTACATAAATAGTCTTTGACATAAAATCAAAATTATCTGTTTTGGTTAGAAAGTTTAGTGTAGGGTAATTTTAAATGTGAAATGTCCGCTGATATAATTTAAGTTTTAATATTTTCTGGGATGGGGGTTGATAATTTGTAGTTTATTAATTATTGTTATTATTGACCAAAATATAATTTTACCTTTGCGAACAACAGATGACAGAAATAACCAATTAGAAAATCTAGTTTGCTGATTTACTGAGCCCAATACAGAGCAGATTTTGAATGGGTGGAATTAATTTATAAATAAATTACTGAATAACGTTGACTATTAGTCAGCAAAAAGGAGATGAGGATGAAATGGAGACTTGTGGTGTTTTGTTGGGTTGGTTGGATGGGAATATTTAATAAAATTGAGGTGAGAGTGTTTGTTGCTGATACTTGATTGAGCACATTATATTGACGATTGAACAGTAAAAAGGGTTGCTATCTTCGAGGGTGAGAAAGAGAAATGAAGTCAGTTCTGCTGAAGAAACGTCCCCATACACAGTACAGTCAACAACACTATTAAGTATACCAAGAATACAACTACGACAGTCAGTATAGCAGTTATAGTTTATATTGTTGCCTTCTTGCTTTGCTAATTTGCTTATTGTTGGTATTGCAAAATATTATTGCTGTTTCTTGTATGTTGACCCTGCCTGTTCTGTCGGCCTGTCACTTTTGCATTCTGCTCTGTTGTTTCTTCTTCTAGAAATAACAGAATATCTCTTTCCATTTAGTCTAACTGAGGCGTAATCCTGTTTTAGCTTAATTTCTGACTGCATTTAACTGCTTTTAGTGATTAGGATTAGTAATTTTCCCAAAGGATAAATTTTAAGTTGAATTTTAGTATTACCTGGCTTGGACTGCAGGAGAAAGAGTGGTTTCCACTTAGCACTTCGACGATAACGAGGATGTAGAGAAGTGATATTTGTTTAAAAGAAGGAGTCATACAGATCAAGTTCAGAAAAGTAGATGAATTATTTGTTAAAGTACAATACAAGTACACATACCTATACTACATTTTTAAAATGATCTAACTAAACAAATCTAAAGACATGCAAAAGACCTTCCGTCACTCCCAGCTAGCAGCGCCATCCAACTCCCTCGGCATCTCCAATTCCATTCGTCGCCTCTCATTCTAATTTCTTTGCTTTCCTACAGTCTCACTGCACATCGCTCATTTCTCACTTTCCTATTTTTATATGGCTACTCCTCTACTCTTCTAGACATCTTTTTATCCTCTTTTATCCCTTATTTCTACTACCTGTTAGCTAAATTGAAATTGCAAAGGTATTTTTTAAAACCTTCCTGCATGCATTAAAAGAACAAGATCACTATGTCGCTCCTTCCATCATTTACTTAAGTAAAAATCTTAATTCCAGAAATTGGATTTGCTATTTTTATGTAAAAGGTTCGCTGTACATAGCTAATATGTAATTAGAGATCATGGATATGCAAACCAATAATATATCAAAGCCATGCATTGATACAAGATCCATCCCTGGTCATCAAATCTGGTCATGTAAAAAATAAGAAACAGGCAATCACCATGTTCACTGCATAATTCAATGGTAATGGTCAGCACGAAGCATTTTAATGTTGCAGGAAAACTAATTTCAGGAAAAACACATAGCTCAGAAGCTTAACCTATGATTGCATTGGGAGAAACTAAAACTAACCAGATATACAAAAAAAAATTATATCTTCTCCTGAATTTGGTAAAGCTTGCTAACACACAGGACTAAACTATTCCACGATTTACGGATACTGCGTGTTTCCTTGTTCCTAGTAAATTGAGCTCAGGAAATTGAAATTAATTTCCTATTCCTTTCTTGGTTTCCAATATATTATGCTATAATAAGTAGGTATGCTATATCCACCAGAAAATAGTTTAGCTAGCTCTGCGCAAACTACAATGGTTAATGCTAAACCAGTAGCTGTAGTATGACTATTCTGTAAAAGCCCATTATGTAACTCATGGTAGTTGTTGTTAT
>JAAAYG020043078.1:0-12647 GCA_009936455.2 Tomocerus minor
GGAGGGAATTAGCGGGAAAAATTGTCGCTACATATTAATGTATTTTCAGTCAAATCTGGCGATTGGAGGAAGCTAAACTCGTAACACAGGGAGAATACGATAGTGCGCGTCTATTCCTCCACCATTAAACTATTTAGTATGTCTATGGGTACTATAGACAACGGAATTGAATAATCACATTCGGGGCACATCTACAAACCTTTTGTGGCCTTACCCAGCTTCCACTCAGTCTAGAAATTTTGTTCCTGACCCTTCACCCGTCCTTCTTCCGGTTCCAGGAGCAGGACTTGCTTTACTGTGCTGACTGCGACTTTGACCTCTGCTTTACAGATATTCCCCGATCTCGGTATTCTCCAAGACTCTGTGCCCCCTTCCTCCGCTCTTCTGCCTCTACTACCTTCCTCCGGCACTCTCGTTGAACATTTCATGTCCTTTCCTCGTCTCTTCTGCCTCCGTTACCTACATTTATTTCTTATTGTTGCCATTTTTTGCACTTCCCTCGCCTCCTCTGCCTCCACTACTTTCCTCCGGTCCCCCTTTACTTATACAAATATTTAGCGCCCGCTAAACATTTGCATTTTTCCCCTACCTTCCTCCGGCCGACCTAACTTCCTCTTCCTCCGATCCGCGATCCCAGGATCCGGCATGTTTTCCATGTCCGTATATCAATTTATGTATAAAAATCAATTGTGCGATGAAAATTCTAAATTGTAAAATTAGAATACCGAAACATGTTTTTTGGTTACAATCTTGTATTTGCGCCCAGTTCGTAATAGGATTTTACACAGATTTCCATTAATAAGTTTGTATAGTATGGTACGTAGGTCACAAAATACAACACTTTCGCCGCCTCTTCTTTGTCACCTGCGAAAAGGATTTTTAGTTGGTATAAATCAACTGATCCACATAAAGTAATTTTATTACAAACAAACACAGAACAATAATATTAATATGTAAGTGGCGTACCTGTAAAGCCGCACGAGTAGCAGTTTCGAATACTTCACGCACACCTTCTTTACTTTTCGCCGAGCATTCCAAATATGCATATGCGTTGATTTTTTCTGCCATTGCACGACCTTCTTCCGGCTTCACTGGCTCCTGCTTCATTTTGGCCAATTCACGAATTGTGTTTGGTTCATTGCGTAGATCTTTTTTGTTGCCGACCAATATAATTGGCACATTAGGACAAAAATGCTTCACTTCAGGATTCCACTTTTCAGGAATATTTTCCAATGAGTCCGGTGAGTCAATAGAAAAGCACATTAGAATAACATCTGTATCCGGATAAGAAAGCGGACGGAGGCGATCGTAGTCTTCTTGGCCAGCTGTGTCCCATAAAGCCAATTCAACCTTTCAAATACAATTTATGAATTCATAAACAAATACCAAAAATTTAACATAAAATAAAACTTTTTTGCACAATAGATTATTTGCCCTTTGCGCAATAGACCCTTTTCCCTGTGCATAATTTCTTTCCCGCCACTGAATAGAACAGGAAGGTTTTGTAGATGATTGAAAGTAATACGATGTATTTTACATTACCTGTTTTCCATCTACTTCAATATCTGCAACATAGTTTTCGAACACTGTGGGTACGTAGACCTCAGGGAACTGGTCCTTACTAAAAACAATCAGTAAACACGTCTTACCGCAAGCTCCGTCTCCAACTATTACCAATTTTTTGCGAATTGCAGCCATGGCCCCTAAAAAGATACAAAAGGACGTTCAATATAAGGAAATTTCTGAATTCATTATCACAATAGTATAGTAGTTCGGTAGAAAATGTACGTACAAAATCCCAAATGAAAGAAGAACCAATGTCAATGTTGAATGTAGGCAACCAACAAAGAACTTCTAGTGAAAATAATAATAAATATGAAGGAGTAACTTAAATAATAATCAACACGACGTGACAAGCTTAATCAACGTCTACTACTTATGAGTATGACTACGACTTAGATATAATTTACGTTTAATTAGCAATAAACTAGAACAACTTTACTTTTGTCAAAAGGTACATTTGTTTTATCAAATTTCAAAATCATTCGTGAGGTACTACACGTTTGACAGAGATCTGTCTGTACACTCTTCGAATCAGCTGACTTCTTCGAGTGCGCTGCCAAGAAGTCACATGGATTTGGCAGTGGTGGGAATCCTCGGTTTCAAGCAACAGTAATCAAAAATCTCCTTGCAAAACAAAAATCGAAATACTATAATCATATTCCAATAAAGCGCTTTAACTTAACTCCTGTATTTATAATACTGTGTTCCTGTCTTTATAATCTGTAAGTAATTTTATCGACAATTTATTTTTCACGTTTCATGATTTTTCCAATTTTTGAAGTTCCATTGACCCTACCTTAACTAAAGAAAAAGTTAATTATATCTTTTCAAGCTGGGCACGGAATTCGTTTATTATATTCGTTCTTTTGGAATTATCAGACATCAGATGGATTGCTGATTGGTGGCTGGGTCTTTCGACTTTTGGGGACTTTAGAACTGTTGACCGCATTGGAACAGAAGATTGAAGATTTTAACGCGACTGAATTTCTTTGATTATTCATTTTGACTCAGACTTCAATACCGCCAGACGTCAAGCATTCACGTAAAACATTGAAATACAATTAAAAATACATTATTTTTGAGCCGTTACCGTCACCATTAGACCAATCACCAATAATAGACTTACATGTGGAGTGCAGAGTAGAGGATTTGAACAACTAGTGGCCGTTAGCCACTTGGATAGGAGATCCAATAATTCAAATCTAATCCTAAACTACTACCATCTATCTTACTGCACCTCACAGAATTTGGGGTAATAATAAGGAAATTAGGGGATATAAACGTCAATAACCGGATTTGCTGTGCCTTATGCGTGAAGTGGCCATAAAACGTCATCTGATTTACAACAGTTTATTTATTCCTCGTAATAAGTTAGTTTTTACCCAGAATATCCTATTCACGCCTCCTTATTGCTGAGCAATAGCTGGAACTAACAGGGAGAAACCGAAACGGGACTGAAAGTTCCCCTAAATTCCGGAATCATCAGCTATGTCCAAAGATCTATGTCAAAGTTACTAAAACTAATTTTTTTTGGTAAATTCATTATCAAATTGACATTTTTTAATTGCAGATAGTAAAATGGATGACGTTTCGAGTAAATTGACTCCTTCTATTTTGTCGGTATCCAAAGATGAAGATCGTCTTGTAGCATTATATTCACCTATGCGGCCCAAAAACCTTAACCCTGAAAATTGGGATAGGAAAACAAAATTTTGGGCCACTGCAATAGAAGAAGTCATAGATCGTAGGATCACATTCACAATGAAAGAACTTCAAGAGGCTTTTACAATTACTAATCGTGTGCCTGCCTGCCTTCCTGATGTGATACACCATTTACACAACAATAAAGAAATTGCTCCAGTGCAAGATTTATTACATGCTGCAAATAAAGAAAAATTGGGCTCTATAGGGTGGAATTACTGGCCAGTGCAATCAATTCGATGGTGTGCAGAAAAAATGAACATTTTAAACCCTTTAACTTATTTGAGAGCGCCACCAATGCTTTTGACCACTGATCGCTATGTTTATGTTAGACAGTTGAAACATTACTCTGATAAAGTTTTATCATTGACAAAGTTGCAAAACAAGTTAATGAGTGTTCCAGAATGGAAGAAAGAAATAATAGATTTAACTCAGCTTGAAAAAGACGAGGAGCTACTGTTTACTTACATGAAGGAAAGCGGCAAAATTGCACTGGACACGATAGGGTCCGTAGAAGTCATAAAAATGAGCTCAAATCCTTCCAAAGAAATTGCAAAAATTAGTGATGTAGAGAAAAAAGAATATGAAGTCAGAAAAACAAAAGAACGGTTAGAAGTAGATTTAGAAAATTTATATCAAAAGCAAAAAGATTTAGACAGTTTATTGCGCTTAGCGTTACAGGAAGGAAAAAAGATGACGGCAAAACATCACCTTCGAAGTAAAAAGCTACTAGAAAAGCGTACTGAAAAACTTCTTATGTTAGTGGATAATTTATCATCACTTTTGCTCGCTATCGAAGACGCAACCTCCGATGCATTAATTATTTTAGCTTATGAGTCAGGAAAAAAGGCAATTGACATGATTTTCAAAGAAAACAATTTAACACCAGACAGAGCAATTGAAACTATGCTTGACGTACAAGATGTCCTCGAAAAGCAAAATGAAATATCGGAGTCTCTTTCATTTTCCAATTTTGAAGACAGCAATTTGTCAGAACTAGACAGAGAGTTGGAACTTTTATTAAAAGAAGACCAACAAAAGGGTATGGAAAACGATCCTGAAGAAGTTTTGGAACAGTTACAAGAATTAAACTTAGACGATGTGGAGGATTTGGTACCCGATACAAGGAAGGGGGGTAAAGGAAAAAGTAATAATAATGATGGTATTTCAATTAATAACGCAGAGAAATACGCCGCTAAATTAGAAATGGAATAATTAGTTAGTTGGTTGCGAATTTGCGAATGCGATCGAAACCATTAATTTTTGTTCAACAAGGCAATTATTGTCTTGCTGTTGTCAATTGTAGAGTTTAGATAATGCAACAAACATACCGACTTGAAAACAATTAAAAATTAATTGACTTAGGCTGCTAATTGCCTTCTGTCGCGTAAGCATTGAAATATTTTACCTTCTATTATATTCTTTATCAAAAAAATGAAAAGTGATCTGCTAGAATGCTAGCTACTGCTAAGTGCCAATCATTGTTATCTGCAAAAAAAACTGTATGTATTATTCTATTCATTATTCCTGCTATTCCACTATTTGTGACAATTTATGATTTCTCTCATTTCAATCTACATAAAAATCTTAATTGTATTAATAAGCACAGCACGAGCAGTCATTTTTATTGCAATCAAATAATCAGATGAGTGTTATATAAATATTTATTGTACCTATTACAGGCATTTTAAATATGTGTACAGCTGTTTTTATGTATTTACCCGAATTACTCGATTCGATGTGTGAGTAATAACAATAATTAGTGAAAAAGTAAATATAGTTATTATCTGTTCTCGCGTCAGTCATAAAATATTTTGTGATTTTGAGACGATTCTGAGAAGTTGAAGGAAACTTAATATTATTATTAGCGTTAATTTTAAGTACATATTATAGTTACGTTAGACAAGTAAGATGACTACGCAATTAAAGCCGATGAATGATGTCTTAATTAAGTTTTTAAAAATGAATGAACTAGCTTAAAACGTGATTATGGTTGTAACACATCGTAACGAAATGAATCATCAAAATGAATAAAACGAATTTTTTAATTGACACAATTCTCTGAGAATTGAGAACTAGATGAGAAGAGAATAATTTGCCAATATGGCCCAATCCGGAATAAAGATAATCTTACAGATGAACCCGATTTATCAGAAATAATAATATAATTTTTAATATGTCCATTTCTTATCCTCTCGGTGGATATTATCGATATAATATTTGGACTAGAGTTTAAAATGACTAATAAATTGATGCCAAAGGTTGCCGACTTTTTTCCTATGAGAGCTCTCCGCAGTGTAAAAGTTGTTTCAGCATCTGGATGCTGGATTATTTCCAATGAGGGTAAGTCAAAACATTTATTAAATATTTCAAAAAATATTGGGCGCAGAGCAACGGAACCTTCACCATCGAATTCGGCGATGTCTTTTACATACATACTGGGTGAAATAATGGTACCTTGTTATAGAGTCAAATATTTATCTTACTACCCCGCGCATTCTCAAAATTTATGTAGCAATCTATGACATGGTACCATTATTTCACCCAGTATGTATGTAAAAGACATCGCTGAATTCGATGGTAAAGATCCCCTTGCTTTGCGCCAAATAATTTTTGAAATATTTTTTTTGAAGCCTGTAGATACTTTCTCGGAAAGGAAAAACCCCTAAGACTCGCCCTCGATACCAGAAAGGTCTACGTTTTAAAAAAATCAACGTCCTTGCCCTCCGGTGGCTGGAAAATCGAAATCGGATTCTAAATACGTCCTAAATGTCGATGTAAACAATCTTGATATTAAGTAAACATTCATGACGAGCGTTCTTGTATAATAGAAGTTCTATCTTTAAGATGCAAGATACAGGAAGTTAAAAACATTTAATAGACGTGAATTAATTACCTATTTTACGTGTTGTTAAATTGCAATACGAATGCATTTCCTGGTGGTTAAAATATATGTGTAGTAAAAATTATTAAAGTTGGGCGATTTTATCGGCTGAGACTTACAAGTACAAGCCGCCGCCACCGTAAAAGTCCAGGGCTTCAACCGGCGCCGGTTCAAAGTATTAGTATCTATATCTGAGAATCCGTGCCCGTGTATGGCTACTATCAGCTATTTTTTGTAGAACCCCTTATCGCAGAATACCCGCGGAGCTAATGTCGAAGCCAAACTTTCCATTTAAAAATTAATGTCATATGACTTCTTGACCCCAACTTGGCTATTTATTGTTGACCATTTATTAAGCTAATTAAGCACGCCCTGCAGCTTTCCGAACCTAGAGCAAGTTGTTATTATAAGTCACACTGTGTACGGCGGTAACTAAAATCGCCGTAACCTCGACGTCACGCGTGTGTGAACAGTGCTCCTCATAATTGCAATTATGAACCACAAATTCTCCGAGGTGAATTGGCAGCAGCCTTCGGCAGTAGCCAATCACCTCTCCGAATTTGTAGTCCATAATTATCAATTATTTTTTTTGTTAAAGCATGAGGAGAATTAATACATGGTTGAGAGTTTGTTGGCAATAATTACGCACTCACAAACAATAATAGCTTAATAAATGGTCAACAATAAATGGCCAAGTTGGGGTCAAGAAGTCATATGACATTAATTTTTAATTGGAAAGTTTGGTTTTAACATTAGCTTCCGAATGAGCCTTCCCGGGATATCTTCGATAAAGGGTTAAGAGCTGATAGTAGACATACACGGGCACGGACTGGACGGACTCTCAGATATCGATACTAATTATGCCACTGCACTGCTGCTTTCCGAACCTACAGCAATTTGTTATTATTTTTTTTTAAAGCAGGATGAGAATTGGGAAACATCAGTGGCGTAGAAGCTACGTGGTTGAGAGTTTATGGGCACCAGGCAATATTACACACTCACAAACAAACATGACCGCCTGCCCACTCAGTTTCTATGCCAGTGGGCCTCACACTCGAGTCACTCACTCCTTTACTATGTTTATGCATAGCCAAATCCGTTGTGGTCAACTACTGGACTTCTCTACGCGTATACACCCGACACCTGAAGCTAAGCCACTCGACACCAAACGCGAAGCCGCCCGACACCAAACGTGAAGCCATCCGACACCCAATGCGAAGCCACCCAACGACCAATGCGGAGCCCCCCGACGACCAATGCGAAGCCAACCGACGCGTAAAGCAGTTACCCGATAACCGACGTTAAAAAAATATTTTCATTTTTCAGAAAAAAACAATGTTTTAGAAAAATTCCTCCGTCCTATAAATTATTTTTTAGGATTTAACGAATTCTTATACTTAAACTATCTTTTTCAAGGGAGATTGCAACTACTTAGGAGGGATTACGATTACTTTATTTTAAGGGAGGGTGGCAATTACTAAAAGAAATGTGCCAAAAAGCTTAAAATGTTTTCTATTAAACATTTTTGGCCAAATTGTTTTTTGGAAAATTTTGATTTTTTTAATTTTGAAATTTTTGTTATTGCTAAAAACTGCTATAGGTCGATTGATTTCTCCGTCCGAAGGACGGGTCTATTACTAGTAAGTACTATAGGTATTTGCATTTTCCTGTTGTCGTAGAATACTAATAAAAGACAAGACAGAGTAGGCTGCTAGGCAGTGTACTACTACACTGACTACTACAATAATAATGGTGAGGTATAATACACTGCTGCTGGGCTGAGTGGGCTGCGTATTGCTGGTTGATTTTAGTCTTGCTACCTATTATGTGGCTACTTTTGCTGTCACATATTTTTATTTTATAAAATGGAATTTTTTTTAATCGCAGTTAGTTATAAATTAATAACAAAATAGCAAGTAACCTGATGTAAAATATTAAACGCACCACAAAACGCGATCGCATTGTTTTGGAATCCAGAATAGAAGATCTACCATAGATCTACAATGATTTACAATCTACACAACTGACATTCAAATTCAAATCCAATCTTTGACGTAGACGATGAAAACGAAAATTTCGTAAGTTTTAATTAATAATATATTTTAGATTTTTAGACTTTTCAATTTCTACAGATCATATACAATAGTATATACAATGCAAACAGCAATTATTATTATATTATTAGCATGCATTATTTATGCAAGCAGTAATGTAAATAAAATATTGTCTCTGTAACTTGGTTTAATAGCAATTACACAGGGGTTATCAATGTTATCATAGAAGGTTTTAGGAATTATGATATACTTAAATGTAGGAAATAATTATTAAACTTGAAAGTAGTGGGCTATAAAACTGACAGAGGATTGCTATGCAGACCTTGAAAATTGAAAATGTAAAAGATGGTACAGAACCATGCATTTGCTGTCTATCTAGATATCCATTCAATATTATTATGATCCCTAATTAGATCCCGGAACCCCATTGGTTGGGGTTCACTCTGACTGAACGCACCAATTAGGTTTCGAGACTTGCCGCCCCAAAATAGGGTCCCATGTGGTACCGATCAAAAGGACCTCTTTTCAAAAATGGACGGATAACTGTAGGTTAGCCGTCAAATATACAGCAATATCAAAGTATTAATAATGGGAATAGACTCTTATTTTTTCAAATATTGTTTTGATTAAGTTGAGCTGGCCAGTACAAACAGTGTTGACGTTAGTAATAAGTTTACAAGTCGTAATTTAGCCGTTTTCCCAAAACTTTCCATCTTTTGCCTTGGTAGTTTAATCTGTAAAATTGTCGAAAGACTAATAAACGACAAGTTTTCAAACGTGAGTCCACGTTCAAAAAGGTGTACCCAACGGAACCCCTTGGCACCCCTTTGGGTTTTCCATTGGAATCCCAAACGGAATTCCTGGGGTGAATCCTTCTGGTTGAATCGGGAGAACCCCCTTGGAACCCCATATATATGGTATGACAATATGACTATCATTTATTAATACTTTCTAATATACAAGCTATTTGGGGTTATTTTATATTATTTTAGGTTAATTTACGCCAACGATGATGTTTATCGGTTACTCCTATCGCGTTTGAAAATATTGTAATAAAGTGTGTTTGGCTCGATCGGGGATTATCGGCCCTAGTATGTGATGTACACTGCGTACCTACAATAATGTAGGTATGCAGTGTATAGCGATCTGAAAGTTCACACTAGTGAAGACACACACAGAGGCAAAGTACGAACGCGAGGCAAAGCTAATTCCCAACTTCTTTTGTTCTTCTTTAATTGCCTTATCTTTCCGAATTCAATCTTTCCTGAAGACTGTAATACTATTGACTAAGAGATGCCTCGCAACAAGAATTGAAAATTGACCCCAAAGAAAATCATATAAAAAGTCATAGTTACCAATCAGAGGAGTTTATTTCAAATAAATTGAGCCAATCAGTGACAAGCAGATTAGCAAGTTTAGATCAAAAAGGTCATGGCCGTATTTAGAATTCAGTTTCGGGGGGCGGGGCAAAGCCAAAAACATTTTATTTTAACAAAAAAAATTGCGATTTTAACCCAAAAATTGATGCAATATTTCTCATTTCGCACGACGCGCAGAAAATTTTGCGTATTTTTCCCAAAATTTCCTCTTTTTCTCGGATTTTGGGGTGGGGCATTTGTCCCATATGCCACCCCCTCAATACGGCCATGAAAAGTGCACCATTTGGTGAAACCAACAGTAAGTGGTTTTTCACAGGTAAGTTTCAATTGTAGTTAGCCGTGTTAAAAATCCAAACCAAGCCCGAATTCCCAATATGGAAAATATTTTTGGGAAACCTATTATATGTATGTATTTGAGTTTTGTCAGTTTTTGTTTAGCAAACCTGTACAATAATTTCAATTTCAGGGGTCGTTTTGCATGTAGGAGATATATTTACATGTTTTTTGTACAGCTTTTCAACAGCTTTCCAGACAGCCTTACTAATCGCCTCGGTCTTAGATATAGGATACCGATACCATACCTGACCTTAGCAAGACATAATATTATTAATTTTTGTGAAGACTCATTGCTAAATGTTTATTTATACTTTAATGTATTTTGAGTGCAGATAATTGAAAAGGATGAAGAACGACGCCTATGCTGTGTGCAACTTTTAGGGTAAGGTTGGATGTCAAAATTCGAAACCTGTAAATCCAATAGCACAATTTTACAGCAGTTATGGAACTAAGTAAAACATGCTATTGTTGCTCAGCTTCCAAAAAGCTTTCTCGAATGGACTATCTGGACTTAGAAATATGTTCATTAACTGTTGCTTCTAAAAGTCTGCCAAGAAGAAAACACTGCTATTTGCAGTTCCCCAATTTTCCTCCATTTTTATCAGACTCGAAAACAGGTAATTAATAATATTTGTAATCAATTGTATAAGTACAACTGTATTGAGTAAATATATCCCTTTTAACCTACATGGGCACTATTTCTGATAGCAAACTTTATATAGGGTGTTGAAATTACAACGCCGTGCATGGGGTTAATACAAATACTGTCCGAGTTTCTAGTCGGCACCAACAAACTGGTGAATTGGGACATACCATGCTGCCTTAAACACGATTATGATTGAATGAAACTAATTTCGAAGGTGCAGGTTAACTGGCTCAAAAGGTATTGAGCAATACTTTCCTTAAAAGTTTTCTGAACAGTTAATGCAAGAAATGAAAGTAATTTTGTCCATAACTTACTGTAATATTATGCCTGGACAGCCTGGATAATGACAGACAACAGCCTTATTAATTACATTTCTAAAGTTTAATGTCAAATACGAATATTATACGAACACATTATTAAGTGAATGGTTTGGGCCGTATTGGTGAGAAACAACCTGAACATGAACTATCCCTTGCATTAATTATTCCAGAAATTTTAAATGACGATTTTGCTCGTAACACTTGAACCTGTTGATGTATTATGTGCATTACAACCTATTCCTACTGCAGTGTAGTGTACTGCTCCTTTGCTATGTACAATTTATGAGTGTTTTGTCAGTTTTGAGTTTCTATTTTCTATACATTACTACTATTACTAACTACACCCCCATTGGCTGTGCATTTAAATACATTGCAGCCAGGGTTGTTTGCATATAACTTGATATAACAAACACGAACAACACAACGGCAACGTTGAGGTTGTAGGTAAATCCGTATTTAAGTAGATTCGTTCAGCTTGTAGTTAAATTCCGGAAAGCCAAAGTGTCATTCGATTTTATCTATCTAATGAACTTGTGTAGCAGGTACGACGTGTATAAGTTGGTATGGTATGCTTCAAAAATTCAATTTACCAATTTGGAGATGCCAATTGGTGGCAATTAGCAGCTCTAACAGTATGTGAATTACTGTCCCCGTCAGACCAAACGATTACTTCGTCGATTTACCTCGGTTTCAAGTTTCAGCCCACACAGGATTGGTCAATTTTTTTGAAATAAAGAACTGAAGTAGAGTAATAGGGTGTCTATTTGACAAAATTCTGTACAATTTCCAAAGGGAGATTTTTCAAACCTTTTGTAACACAATTTAACAACTAAAATTCACTGTATTCGTAGAACCATAGCCATATAATACTAATAGTCAGACAACTCTGTATCCGCCGTGTGTAATAAAGTTTAAGACAAGGCAAAGTTTGTCTCTTACACTTGTGATCTTCCACTTCACTTCTGACGTTTAGTGTTGCGGTGTTAGACTAAACGTTTTCCTTGTTAGTCCTACATATTTACACATTTAGATTAATGTTCCTAAAGTCTTAACAGTTGAAGACATGTACCAAAAATTATTATTATGCAAAGAGTTAATATAATTGTTTACTTTCGTTCGTTTGTTCTTGCAGGGGAATCTTCATCGTTGTCCAAAACACGGCTTGCATGTGTAGAGAACCACAGAAATGGAGGTTCTTCTCAACAAGACAATAATTTCCTTGGAAAAAGTAAGACAATGTCTTCGTTCAGAATCTCAGGAGACGAAGAAAGTAGTCAACATATATGTAGAATTTGCGAACACTCCAAAGCAGCCAATAGCAATGAAAATTGCATTTTTGAAAGTTTTGATGGTTTTGCACAGCATATGTCTCTGCGTCACAATACTTCAGTAATACGCATTACCACAAAACCTACAAGAAATGGCCTCAGTGTCAAAACTGAAACAGGTATATTGAGAGTGATGACTCTAACTACTTACTTATAATATACTAATTACTCCAATTGCCCCTTAATAATGTGAGCATTGTCGCTCTGATGATGGTGTCTTGAGTTTCTGAGTAGGGAGGGAATTTCTGCGCCGAGTGATTAGAGCCGAGCGATTAGAGCGATTTAATCATTTTATTAATTTTCAACGCCATCGAAAACCCCTATGAGTGTGTTTTTCAACAATAACCATTTTCGGACCAACTATTTCCAAACATTATGAAAATGACAAATGTTGTACCTATGGGTGCCTAATGAATTTTAAAGAACATTAAAAAAT
>JAAAYG020043089.1:0-12640 GCA_009936455.2 Tomocerus minor
GGAATAAAATTAGTTTACTGTTTTCTTAGCACCGTATTTCAAAAAGCGTTCAAATTTCCTTTTTCGCTGTTCGTCAGCGAAAATCGGGAAAAAATGGTCTTCGTAATATATGGACGCTCCCTTAGGTTCTATATATTCTCGAAACTTCAAAAGAAACAGTCAATAATATGAATTAAAAAAATCTTTCGGTTCGAAACACCTAGAATTGAGGAACGCTGAGCAGTCATTTGAAAAGACTGCAGCCTCCTTTATTAGAAAATTTACGATGACGTGAAGGGCGAAGGGTGGATTGCTAATATCATGCTAAAATTCATATTTTCAATGTATTTATCTATATGTATATTGTGGCATATTATGTGAATGTATTTGCAACTTTTCCATATATGTAAGGTTTTTACTGGGGGATTGAATAAGGATCTTTATGAAAACATTTGTAACAATGTACACTAAAGATAACTTTTCAACAGCAGTAATTGCACATTGCACATCAAGAAAAGAGAGAAGAGTAACTTCAAAGAAGAGGCAAACCACGACTGGGAAAAGATTTCCAAGCTCGATTCAAACTGAATGCATTTTACATTACAACTTCACAACAGGTACACATTGGTTATTACTCTATCCATTTTTAATGAATTTTTTCATCATGCCGTGATGATATCATGTTAGATGCGCTAGTATGCCAAGACACGGTAAGCCAGTATATGTATGGCATCAAGTAACGCATTATAATTGCCACTGTGTGGTAGTTGTGAACATGATCATGAAATGCATTCACTCCCAAATGCTTTGTTAGGGCGAATAGGTAAAACAACAGAAAAGTTTAATAAGCAGGCATCAATAATGGTGTCATATCTACATTTCAAAGATTCGACTCGAACTGCAGTGAATCATAGAAATACTCAGATTTTTAACTAAAGCAACCTGCAAGCCACAATTTATGCTTGTGCGAAAACAACAGAAAAGTCTTGAAATTGCAGAGCTGGCTAAAAATTTTCTCTTTGTGTTCCATATGGAATCTGTCCAATTCTCATGGGATTATGTGTCACAAGGCTGAATAATGTGGACACTTTAACTCTGTTAAAACTTTGGCAAATGGCGATGAAAGAGAATTGTAGATGGGCTAGCTGAGCCACTTAAAACTACTCAGAATGCACAAGAGATAGGAAGGAATTTAGACATTATTCTATAGTCAACAATACTCACAAATGAGTCAGAAGAAGTGCCACCATACTAATACAATGCTTTCATATAATATTATTTTATAAAAACATAAAAAGATATCAATTCAATGTTATACTTCAATCAGCTCAATTACACTATGCAATTTCTTCCTTTAAAATCAGCTTAGAACAAAAACACGAGGAACGAAGTTGTGACTATAGGTTTTCCTAAAGGCATTTTTGATGAAGATAATTTATTACGTGGAATGTGGACTGTTATTGACACTTACAAGATCCTATTTAACTTTCTATACAAGGTAGTGACTAAACTTAATCATACAGTATGAAATTCCATATTTCGCTTGGTAACTGTGTCGTGCGTTACAGATTTAGCGTGCAACCAAAGCTCTGTCGTGGCTTGATTTGACAATAAGAACCTAACACGTCCAAAGATACGCTCACGTCTTCAAGCATACTCCACAGTTCTAATTTATAACAAAATTGGTCATAATAACCAAAATTATATAGCTGTCTAATAATAATTTGACAATAATGTATGTATGTAGTCCATAAGCAGTCTGAAATGAACAAACACAACAAAGACTTCAAAATGATACCCTATTTTATTCCCAGCTCCCCTTAAACTTTAGCAATACTCTTACTAACAGACGGTGGACACAAGAAACCATGATTTTGCCACACATTTATTTACACTCTTCAGTATTGAAATGAAATCATAAAACTATGAAGCAGGATTGAATTTAAAATGATAATCTACGCAAAGGTATGTATGCTGCTTGCTACGTGAAATACCACAACAAATTAGCATATTTTCGTAGCATAGGAATGTTGGGGAAAAGAAAATGTAAGTAGGGAAGCTCAACTTTGGTAAACTAATTGTGAGAGAGTACAACCGGCTAAATTGTAGCATCGTGAGCTGATCTTGAAACACAGAATAAAATGCTAAGGCAGAAAGTACATGAAGGTTAGCTGCAATCTTCTCTGCGGAGAAATGTAAATAACAATGGAGAACTTTTAACTAAAAGAATATACTAACAATAACCTGCACTTTATGCATACCCAAGATATGTAATTCATGTGGATGCCTATGAAAATGAAAAAACAAAGATTTTTTACTTGTTTAGCTCACTTCACTGCTCAGGTCATATGCATAATCTACACATAGGCATTATCGAGCAAAATAAGTAAAAGTTCCTGTATACCAATCCATTCTCTCATTCTCTATATATTGAACGGAATAAGCTATTGCTACCTACAGAAACTTTTCATTCATCTATTACGCCACATAGATGTGGCATTACGCTACCTACTAACTATACATTTACAATTACCTCAAGATTTAAATGGAGTCTTAAAAATTTAAGCTATTAATGTAAATAGCTAAGTGAGCAGAAATATTATAAAAAGAAAACGAAATAAGTTTCGAGACTTGAATTTTATTTAGATGTGTTTGTGTAAATGTGTGTTTGAGTAAAATAAATGAAGACTCATGCCGCATCACTTGAACTACTAAGTGATGAAAATGACTAATGACGACATTATAATACCTGTAAATAAATGTGCAGCTAAATGTGCGTATCAATTGTGTCTCTCGGTTGTATGCTCCTACTATATAGAATAATTAAACAAATGCGGCTGTTTCGATCAAGCCATCTCTCAACTACATAAACCTGTAAAGACATTACAATATAAAAGTCAATGGGACAGATGAACCAATTCTCATCGTAATGCATGAACGTCACTGTGTATTTCATGGCTATGTGGTTAGGTTTGAATACACATTAAGATGAACTTTTAAAAAGCTTGTTGCTTGAATGAATTACAACCATTCTTAAAAGTACATTAGGATATGTGAGTTTAAAATAAGAATTATTTTGGCTACTAAATATATATAAGTAACTCAACCGTTTAATATGTAGAAGTAAACAAGACTTTATAAAATTAAAATATCTCCATCAGAAACTTGCAAGAAATCTCCATAAGAAACTTGCACATGCCTGGGAAAACGAAGATAAGATTTAGCTATATACATAACAATAACATTTAACAATGATTGTTGTATACAATAACAACTTTAGCAGCTAAGGACTTGAATTATCATTCCTCCGTCGCTAAAAGTGAAATTCTTTAAAGCCCAAGACTTGAAATGCTCACTTGAAACATCTTAGCACTTGTAAAGTAGTACATGGCTAAAAATTACATGGCATCTTCTATTTACGTATAGGCGCCTATTCTACCTATAAATGATACTTTGTCTGACAGCAACCACTGCGTTATAAAGGAAAGCAACAAAGGCTGAAGGAATTTTTGATCCAATTGTCCATTCTCAACATATTACTTACAACAAATAGGTGGATGGATATTTGTATTAATAAAAGAGAAAAAAGAGGCTGAAAGCAGGCTCAAGTTTAATTATGCAAAGAGGAGAGGAGATGACTGCTCAGCATTCTAAAATGCCATTAATCATAGATTATTGGCAGTAAAAAATAATGAAAGTCAGCATCCTTTTCACTCGTCGAATATGAAAGTGTCCCAGAATATCCTAAGAGCCAAAGAAAGACAGACGTGCGATTAACCCATAAATATTGAGTCGGCAAACGAGGAATTTGCGTAGCAAATCAGCCTGTCCAATACTGCCCATCCTTTGCTTATCTTCTCTACGTATCAATAGACGTAGGTGTAGCACAAGCACTGCAATTTCTTTCCTTCATTAGACTTTATTATAGCTTCTTCAACTTCCAATGCCTCAATCAGCCAGAGAGATCCAATAGATATATTTACGATCCTTTTATTCACTCCGTACGTACTCTGAGCACATAGCACAGGGGATTGAAGTTAAAGACTAATTTTAATCAGGGCTCGATTCTCGTTTGTGCCTATCTATGTAGTCTAATGGCCATTACTTGCCACTACTACTACTGCTACTAATACATAAGAAAATATTCTGACCCGATTCGTGACAAGTAGTAGGCAGCATTGCTAGAACCTCACGACAATTTACATACTTAGCATAAACATCTCTTCCTTCCCACTTCCCACATTTGCGCTCTTTTGCTAACATAATAATTCCTACCTGGTATCTTTAGCTCAAACATTTAGCAGAATCATCCCAAAGCTCAATAGCCCATATGTCGTCTTCTATTAGGGGATATTACATTTGTAATAATAATATATGTGTATATACAATAACTGTTTTACTCTTTCTCATCACTGATTCCCACATCACGCTTAACTTGAAATGCTATACTGCAACTCAATAATGATTCTCACTTTGCACACTCACCAATTTTACATGCAAAGCTTTAGTACATGCGAAATTCAGTTGTTTACCTGAATATTGTACCTGTATCTTGTCAAATAATAAATATCACTGTCAGGAAAAAGCAGATAGATAATATCTAAGTAACTGTTAGGAGTGTCTACACAAATACATGTAATGCATATCCAATCTAAATTGAAAGTAGATGTACTGAAAAGAAAATAAAGCAATAGCAGAAAACAAGCGAGCTCTACACCACAACTTCCTATGCCATGAGAAAATAATGCGATTTGTCAAATTGACAGATCCACCCCAATGATACAGACTTTGGTACAAATAAATACATAGCCAATCAAAGACAGCCATTATGTATGGTGGATAGTTAATGTGAGAAAGTATGTACGTACTCGGCTAGGAAAATAAAAAAAATATGCATAAACAAAGTTGAATAAAGTAAAAGCAGTTGAGCGTATCGTGGCTATAATGTATGCATCTTCCGATTCACTTTTAACAGACTTTTATATGCAAACATTTATACACTTAGTCGTGCCATATATACACAAATACAATAAATGCATTTAAGTCGGTGAAGCAAACATCTGCTACTCATCATTATCATCGTTCTTCGTTTGCACAGCTTATTACGTTCTACGGTATTGCTGGTTTGGTTATTTTAGCATTTGGCGGATTTCTGAATGATTTGCAATAAAACGTCAGCGACTATTCAATTGTTTGTAGGAAATGAAATGAGAGTTAAGTTCTATAGCATTATCCCATTATCCACAAACAGAAGTACCTACTTGTATTAGTTGAGGTGGAAGTTAAACGAAGCGTATATGAATGAGTTGTTTTTTTGCGATGATATGTGAAAGTAAATTTGCAAGCAACCAAATAAATGACTACAGAAAATGCAATTGCAATGCAATTTTTAGTTTAGTGCGAAGTCTCTATGGTATATATTAAAGTTTCAATTCAAATCTAACAAAACGAACAGGTTTATTTGGTGAACACCTCATCGTAAGACAAGTTTTAATTTAACGTGAATATATTCTTCCTCAGTGGTTAGCGTTAACACTAATCTAATGGATTAATGACAAGCGTGTATTCTTATCCTGTGCTTTCACACTAGGCTTTAATAAATGTACGTTTTCTGTTCAAATAATCATAAATGTAAAGTCGGGTCATTCGTGCAGGAGAAATTGATTAGCGATACACACACAGCATTTGCATCAGCCTCAAATGTTAATCTATCTTACAGTTATGTACTTAGATAATATTATAGCAGAAACTTGCTTACTTAATTGGGTTTTAAAGAAATAATGAGCCGGAACTGGATTTTAATTTTCCTATATGAAAGTAGTGTGGTGTGTAACAATCAATTTGCATTTTATTTTGTTGACCCAATGATATATTTGCTTTTCATTGATTAATTCAAAATTGTTATTATTTTTTCGTAGTCTTTAGGAGCCTATCCAATGGAAGCAAATTGAATAAAGTGACTCAGATGATAGAAGACGAGGCGAGAGCAATGCCAAATCTACAAACGACATACCATAGCACAAAATTAATGAATTTACCATTTCCCTGTATTTACAGCTGTAGAATTGCAACATATACACGCTGTACTAACATACGTACAAACCATTTGTCTAACTTGTAGCATAGGGAGGCATAGGAAAGGAATAATTTGCGGTTAGTTGCGGTGGTTCACATGTATGAAAATAATAAAGATGAAGTAATTTGTGAGAAGGAAAGGCAAAAGGATGAACTGAGTGACTAGTAATTGAAGAAAAGCAATATACAATGAACCTTTTCATTTGGTTTATGGAGTGTTGGTATACAGAGATGGATTAGATTCAAGTCTTAGCCTAGAATGTTGTAGATTGTACGTGAATGATGTGAGATTATGTACCTGACCATTAGTGATAATGAAATGATCTGAGCTGATTCAATGACGACGATACAATACAAACACAATGTGAACTTTGTAAACTTTTGGTGCACAGAGACTGCAACTGGCCTTTACATATCCATATAGAAATAAAAAAGAGTTTATGCACTGACACGTGCATATAAAATCAGAATATGGCTACAGAATCCTACATTGTTATTCTACAGATAAGTTTAATGATATCATACAAAGATTCTGTATAGGCATAGGTAGAAGTACTGTTACAGATTGATAACTATATATTCTCAGAGTTCCAAACTAAAAAATTCTTAAAGCAGGACCAGAGATGAAGAAAAATTCCTGACAGAAAAGAATATTATTATTACCTGTATCACACTAGTACAATGATGTCACGTTATAGTAGAGACATTGAGCAGAGTCATAAAAGCAGCACAATGCGCTATTGTCCTTTGGGATTGTGTGTATAGTAATAGTAGGTAGCACTAGTTATGTGGGTGATATTTATGTAGGTATAGAGAAATTAGTTGGCTACCTATAGCAAAGTATTGACATAAAAACCGGACTTACATTACAGCTGCAGGATCTGTAGCATTGGACTTGATGGTCTCACAGGGCTTTTGGCCAACCTCATCCTTTTTCTTCGCTATCCACCGTGGAATCAAAGTGTTGCGACTGCCTTTGCTTTTGTTATCGCTGAGAGTTGTGCTAGTTGCAGTGGAACTGGAAGAGCCATTCACGACTTTAGACTTATCTTCCTGGCCTGAGACTATCAGCTCATTATTATTATTCTCTTTTCGATGAGGGACATTGATGTGGTTGCTGCCATTATAAGTGGAATTAGAAGAGACACCCTTGATGTCCATATCATTGTCACTTTTCGTATCGGAATTTTCTTTGTCAGCCTCAGCTTCTGCTGCGAGAGCTGCAAAGAGCTCTTCGTCCTCTTCGTCGAGCTGTCCAAGTCCAAGTTCATCTGCCAGAAGTGCCAACTCATCCTCATCATCATCGGAATTATTGTCTCGATTGAGAGGAGCTTCTGTTTCTGGTGCGGCAGTAGCTCCTTCGTCCACATGATTCCTCTGTTTATTATTCGGAACATTCTCATGTTGAGTCCTCAATGAATTTTTCCACCTGTCCTCTTTAGTATTGGGGATGGGAGTGATATTATTGAGGAGTGATGACGGCGTTGCAGGGATTTCATCCTCAGCTTCATTGTTATGATTCGTAGGAGGTTGCGCATATTTTTTCTCGTCTGGCTTACAATTAGAGAGTCGTAGTAATTCCGAGTTGGATTTAGTGGCTGTGGCTCTGCTAACCTCCTCTCGACTTCTTTTTCCATTCACATGGCCATCGTCCTGTTGAGGATTATTAGCATTGGCAAGAAGGAGCATCTCTTGGTCTTGGAAAGACAACGGAGGTTCTAACGGGATCTCAGCATCAGCCGAACATGGGATCGTCCTCACGTTATTCACAACTAGTCCTAGATGATTCTGCTGTTGTTGCTGCTGCTGAGGATGAAACGAGTCTTGCTCCGGGCAGGTGATGCTACTCTTGCGCCTAGTCGCCGACACACAAACAGCATTTGTATTCTGAGCCGGAGAGTCTGTACCATTCACATTTGCATTCACATTGCTGTGAGTTACAATTACACTGTTGCTAGTCACTGTCGAAATGCTGCCGGATGAATTATCCGCTGGGATTGCAATTGCTGAAATAGATGTCATCGACGATGCCATGGACAGTCTTGACACTACTGTCGAACGAGTACTGCCCGTTTCATCCGATTCGCAAATTGACAGCGAAGAAGTAGAACCTGTCAAGCTCAAATTCAAATGAGACATATTCAGCGCAGTGAAATTCGCACTGTTTGCGGATCCTTGAATATTGCCACCTGCACTTCCGTGCATCAGCATCATCATCACCGTAGGGTCGATTGCATTCATATAAATCTGGGGAGGATCTGGTCCTAGCACACCGTCGTTTAGCGAGGAAATTCGATTGTGTGTCGGTGGAGAATTTTGGCCATCCGTACTATGGTTATTGTCATATTCATCTGCAAAAGCCACAGGGGGCTGCAACTTTAGCTTTACAAGCTCCTCCCCTTCATTTATTATTGTCATCTGCTCTTGTCCTTTGGCACCGGTCATTGTGGCGGCAACTACACTGCATTTTCCGCCCTCTGCCTCAGTGGCATGTCCATTTAATTTAGTTTGATGTGCAGCTGAGCTCATTTCTTGCTCTCCAAGAGATGCGCTTTCGGCCAGAGGGTTTTCCATTTCTGAAAGAGTTTCCTCTTTGTTGACACTTAACGAGTTTTCCCCTTTGCATGATGATCCATTCGTGACTTTACTATTTTCAGACATTTGACATGGAAAAGCTCCTTGAGATTTAACGCGACGAAGTTGACGCTTTTCCATTGCAAGCTTCTTCTGCGCGAGGAGAAACGACATCTCTTCTGTTGTGTAAATGTGACGGACGTAAAGTCTCACAGCTACAGACGCATCTTTCAGACATTGGACACAGTCCATCCTTGTCATCGTCGAAACAGGTGTGGATTCTATAGTCAAAACTTCATCTCCTTCCACTAAATGGCCCCAGGACGTCTGGGCTCGTATGGCTGGGCTATTGTCAGCACAAGATTGAATGAATAAATGCTTCACATTTTCTTTCGGATTTGTGACTCCTCCGTCGAATCGAAGTCCAAATCCTAAACGCTCCCCGGGCAAGCGGTACACAATGATATGCTCTTCAATAGCAGGCTGAATATCAATGTCGTCATCCGAGTCACTTTCATCGTCACTTTTTGAAATTTTAACGATTGACGAGCTTTTTAGCGGTAGACTTTTCTTTCCAGTAACAAGTGCTTTGTTAGAGATTGTTACAATTTGAGTTCCTCCGTTTTCATTTTCAGTTTTACTGTGCAGTGCCGCGAAACTATTTGAAATGTTTACAATTGATTTTTTAGCAGTGAGCGCTGAATTTTCTCTTTGTTCTTCCTTTTTGTCATTGTTCTTTCCCAAGGCTAAAACGGTGACATAAGTGGCTCCAGCTTTGCTTTTCTCATTTTCATTGTTATTGTCAAGTTCCTTTGTTGGCGGAGTTGCAACTACCATTGATTGACAATGAGTTGACTCTTGTACAGTGTTCGTGATGGCTGTTGTGGTGTGTCCATTTGTCTTTGAACTGTCGACCGCATTATAGATCCCAACCGGCGTTTCCTGGCCAAGTTTAGAAGAGTCGCTAATTTCTGTTGGTGTTATTACCGTTAATTTATTTCCACATTGAAGTCCTCCATCTACAGAGACAACTGTTATGAATGGACCGATTAACTCTGATGAAGAAGTAGGCAAACACTCGGCCGTTGGTGTCTGCATTCTCAGAGCCATCCTGTTGTTCTTCTGTCTTTTTCAAAGAAGAATGGCACACTACAGTGACTATCAAATTCCTACGCTGCAACTCGTTAGATTTTATTGTCAAAGACGAGGACGAGACACATAGTCTTCATTCGATTAGCTAGTTTTCATGTTCATGCTAAGATATTATTTTATTCAAGTCTCTTAGACTCAGCTTTGCTTGTTCAACGTTGGCATTGATGGACTCTAACTAATCCCATAATATTATTATTGTCATTTTAATGTACTTTATTACAGCACGTATAAGGCTTGCTTGCTCCTTCACATGCACATGAACAAGACGAGTGAGCAAAGTGAGCATACACGCGTACTAACACTTTTAGGCATTTTGCTTATATGGAATGGATTTCACAGGATTGAAATATTTTATTCATCAGTCCTGTTGTGCACTGCGTTTCACTTTACACACACACACTGCTTTAATTTATCGGAAGATGATTCCTTATGTGTCCACTCTATGCGTTTTCAGTCACTGACATCACCAAAATGACCATACGATCACAAGGAATTTTGAACACGTGTACGCGTATTTCCTTATTCCACACTTAGCTTTTTAGATTGAAATAACCTTTGGCGAACTTCTCAATTAGCTATTGTATTTTCATTCATCTGCATTTCTTCAGAATTTCTTCGTAACAGTCGCAGCCAAATTCTGAAAATATACAATAATGGTAGATATTATTAAAGATTTTAATTAAAAATGTGTGGCTGCTAATTTCAGAATAAATAGAAATACTAAAAAGACAAAAATACTTTGCCAAAATGTTATTTTCTGATTTTCTGATTACAAAGTAACAACTTGTTATGGAAGCATGTGTTAGGTAAATATTTACACTACAACTGCAACTGTGAAAATGAAGGCTGTTCTTAATTTTCTGATAAAGCAATTTTGTAGGTACCTAAACATAAATGCAATTAGCAGTGAAGCATAGTTTATGTGAGTTTCATACACTATATGTGTAGATATCTCCTTTAACTTTGTAAAGAAGCTGTGCTAGGCCGGCATGACTAAGAATCTATTTGCCATAGGATATATAGGTCTGTCTGTAAGAACAAACATAAAGGCAGGAAAAATTAATTTGTCTAAAAAACAATTTCTTTGCTCGTCTACCTATAGTAATGCTATACTAAACTGACATTTCATTGTAAACCTAATTTTTTTCAACCTGTGGCACCAAAAGACAGTTTCAATAGGTAATCAACTCGTTTTACGCTGCATTACTTCTGAGCTACACTGTAGTATTATAACTGCAGTGCTAAATGATCCAAGTACACTATACTTTGCTATAATCAGAGTAATCGTACAAAAAATTATATCTCTCTTTCATGTTCATAAATGAGTTTTCATTTTCTATGGCATCTACTCTCCTTACGATTTAATATTAACAATGCAATGGAAATAATCTGCGTGCTACTTTGGAGAACACAATACGGCCACAGAAATATAATTGCAGTATCAGTAGTCAGAGCCCCTGTATATTGCCATAACAGAAAATGGCAATCATGGATACTTATTAACAGCCTACTGTCTACATTATTCATTTACTCTTATTTGACACACAATGCAACATTAGCCCATTAGAATTGTAGTAAGAAAGTCAATCAGAAAATTGTTACTGTAAGCTGTGTACTTCATATACAGACGAACATAGAAATGCCACAGATTTGAAAGAGCATATTATGATGTGCGTTTTTAAGGTTTAGATAGTTGCATACATGTTTTTTGTAGAGATACCGGTTAATCTCACGACAAAAATTTAACTATTTATAAAATGTCTAACGTAATGTCGTACTTATAAGATAATTGTCATTGTTTATAGGATTTCACTTGGTTCACAACTATGTACAGGCATGCAGATGTCATGATTATGTCTGTGTCTGCTTACATGGTACAGAGTACATGTACACACACAATTAATGAGTGTAACTTGTCTAATGACCTTTTGATTCAGTGGCATATTAAGATAGAAAATGCCAAATATGTCCTTATAGAGTATTCAAGTTTAGGATGGTCGCTTATTTGTTGATGTCTCGGAAGACGTGTGTTTCCCAATGCATTTACATTGTTTCTGTTGGATGTATGTGTCAAAGCAAACAGTAAAAATCCAGATAGCAAAAGACTTAAATGAAATTTCTCGACTTTCATTTGATTAAAATGGTCAGATACTGCTATTTGGATTACGTGGAGGAGTATAGTGGTCTGGTCGGCCAACAGTAAATTATAGGATACTGTGGCTTCACTAACCAACAACTTAGTAAAGCACGTCATATATACATACCTCACTGCAATTGGATAACAATGCTTGCTTGTATTACATTCTTTGGGATGCTTGCTTGCAGAGTGTATATCGATACATAAGTACTTTCCTGTTTCCCTATGTAAAAAATTAGGAACGAAGAAGATAAATGTTTGCCATTCAAGTCTCAAGTGACACAAATGACATTCAAGTGTGATTTCACATGCTCTGGATTTGTCTGCATCAACTTTTGTACCTTTTCTTCAACTCAATGCTACGTATTCTTTTTGGCAAAACATTCTAGAATTTCTATGGGTTGGTCAAATGAAATTTTTGGCCAAGTTGAAATTTGAGCAATTGAAAGTATAGCATCCACGTGTAATGGAATGAGAAGAGTAGAACAGCAAATATCTGTGGAATTTAAGCCAATGATTTAGTAACTATACAATGATCATCATTGCTCACTTATACTAACTATTGCAATTATATGCCTAAGAGAAGAAAATAGGAGATCTATTAAAACCTACTTGTTAGTATTCACATTTACATAGGCGCAGTATACCTAGTAGAGACTGTCGCCGAAATCGTAATAGGAACTGTACATAATTATGGTGGCGTAACAATGAAATGCGCGCACA
>JAAAYG020043100.1:0-12640 GCA_009936455.2 Tomocerus minor
ACTTGATCAACCGCGAGCGTAGACAGTTAAGAGGATTACCTCAGGTACCCAGACATTTCGTCGGCTACACTGCCTCGGAACGAATATTATAATTAGGAATTCACCTAACGCGTAGCAAACCTAACGCCTCTACGTTGCCGTTGCGTTGTTCGTACGTTTTATATGTATTCAACTTACAGCCCTTACAGCAGCAGCGCAGTGTACTGCTGCTTTGCTATGTACTGTAGGAGTGTTTTGTGTTTCTATACATGCATGCATGCATACATTACAAACGCTACATAGCATTACTAACTACATTATTAATTGGTTGTGCATTTAATTAATAGTCCTCTTTACTTAATCAAATCATATGCAAAACAATAATGTGTGTAGTTAGTAATGCTATGTAGCTTTTGGAATGTTGTTACAACTTATTAGTTGTGGTGTAACATAAATCCTAAAAATAAATCAAGTGCTACCTGTACTCTCACCACGAAAGTCCATCACCACGATGTACACTTTCTAGCTAAAATTTTCTAAGTGCCACTACATTAATATTACTATTTGTTACCACAGCAATATTAATTAAATGGTCATCACAACCAAATATTTTAAAGTTGCTCTAGTGAAGTCATCGCAACTTACACTGGCCAAAAGAGTGATGCATTCAGCTACCAAGTTTTAGACATAATGATAAATAAGAGAGAGATGTTTTCAGCTCAGAAGTTCAGAACAGAATGATCATGATTTTTATTTTTGTCCCCTTATTTATATACCTTACAGTGTACCCTTAATGAAGAATAGTATAAACTATAATTATAAGGAAACATAAAGTGGACGTTACATAACATTACCACTGCAGACAAAAATCCTGCATGACCTTTGTTTATGTGGCATGACAGAAATTATTTTAAAATGTATTTTATGGCTACTATTTATCTGCATTATGGGTCATGTTTCTCGTGAGAAAGAAAAAAGGTATAAGCGCTTTGCGTTGTTGTTTTTGCTTTCAAGAAGCAAACTCAGTCCCTTTCTCATTCGTAAAAGAGCTAGGGGTAGCTCTGCATGATGCATTATTCTTCATCCCCGTCCTAAAAGGGATTGAATGAAACTGGTTTTAGAGTTCTATCTTGTCAGCGGCCAAAGTTATTTGCATATAGGCCTTAAAATGTTACGAAAATTGAATTTAAGGGCATCTGGGAGCCAAACGGGGCAACAGATTTGTGCGTGCTTTTTATGCAATGATTTTTATCCCCAAAGGAACTGATTTTGAAAATATGAATCTATTCTGACAACTTTTACCCCGGGGGGATGAGTACCCCTAAATGGGTAAAATGTCACATGTGGCATATGATTCTTTATGTGCTTGACTAGTAGGGTTGATCAGAATTTATTTCATGGCTCTAGCTTGTATGGTTCAAAAGTTATTCACAAAAACGTGTCAAAATATGTTAAAAACGTGTGTTTTGAGACCCCCAGGGGCCAAACCAATGGACATAGAAGATATTTGCCAAAACGAGATTTGGTTAGTGTCACAGAGGCTACAACTACTACAACATATCAAAACTACAGTCAACTCTCCCGAATCCTACTGCCCGTTTGAATGGTGCGGGATTCTTTATATATATTTCTGGCAACCCTATTTTTTCATATTTGCAGTCAAATTTTTTTAAATTCAGTTTTCAGTATTGAGTCATGTGTCCTCTCAATAACAAATTTCGGAAAAATGGACGAAATGGCACCACCCTCTCCACCCCCACCCCTTTTATGTTTAAATAAATTTCTGCTACTCTTCTACAACAGTTTATTTAAGACACAAAATGACTACGCAGATGCCATAGATTAAATGGTCAATTCCAAATACAATATTACGTTTGTGTCATTGCTCTCTAAATATATCATGTTCTTTAATTACATTAAAATTTTTATATGTATCTTTTGTAGTTTCATTTTACGGGAGCCTTTATAATTGTCAATGCATATATATATTGCTATATAGCAATATATTTATATGTACTTTAAGTGTTAATAAGAAAATATTGCTGTCTAAAAACTACATGTTCTGCAATTACTTTCTGTTATATATCTGTTTTACGTTGAGAATGACTTATAATTAGCGTTCAGTATATTGTATTTTAATTAATTGAAACATTTAATCCACTGCCTCGGTAATGCCATTTTGTGGCCAATATAGATATTATTTACAGTTGGAGAGTGTCTTACTGTTTAGTTTGTACTTTGTACTATTATCCAAGAGATACCTCGCAACAAAATGAATTTTCCATAAAAATCATCCCACTAAAAATCATATTAAAATGTACCATGGAGGTAACCGAAGAGTGAATTTCAAATTTATTGGCCGGTGTTAGGCTTACTGGCACCCGGCTAACTGCAACCCGGCTAACTGCCACCCTAGCAAACTTCCACAAAACGGGAGGAGCTATTAATTGCTGGATTGCAGTTTGCCGGGTGGCAGTTAGCGGGACACGAAATTGACCAATTCCAGGGAAATGAAAGTGCACCTTCAGACGCTAAAATGATACGTATAAATCGGAATTTAACATTAATTGGATTCATAATTTATTATTTTTTGAGTTTGACCATGTTTGACCTACGGATTTCCCAGGAGCCCCTAGGGTAACCATGACTCCAGGTTCCGGGATATTTTTTGTGATCCATTTGCGAATTTGCGATCAGGATAATATTCTCCAAAACTTGCTATTTGATTGATCTAGGTAGTAACAGTGTACAGTATGCTGCGAAAGAGAGATAAAACCTGCTTTAGTGCTCAAATCTTTTAGAGGGAGAGTAATTGGAAAATAAAATAATACTGCTCTGCTAATGAGGACTGAGGAGACTGAGGGCAAATAAATCCGAGCAGAAAAAATAGTTAATCAGTGCTTCAGTGGACTGTGGACCACTGACTGACTGGACAGATATATCAATGGCATCAGGAAAATGAGTGATATTATAAAAATAGAAGTGTTAAGGTAAATTAACTATATTCCGCAAACGTCGTTTTAATAACTTGGTGAAAAATCTGTCTACTAATCTAATTCGAAAACTAGTAATAACCTTCAAAAATTTGGAATTGGTGAACTTCAAACAATTTTCTGCTAGTCAATCATTGATTATGGACGACGTAAATTGGCTGAAAGTTTTTGGCTCCCCACCGGTAAGTTACAGAACAACACTTTATGGGTTTTAATCTTAAAATATAGAAACACTGATGACTAAGCACAAATGACGAACAATTTTAAAGATTTTCATTGTAAATCCATTCTAAAAGGGTATGAGGGAGAAATCAAAAAGCAGTACATTAATGTGTAAATCAATGCTGGAATAAATCTTCGTACTGATAACAGATGAGTGTGTATTTAAGCTTTCAAGATTTTTTTAATTGATACCTTCAAATATTGACGAAAGGGACAAAAACAGATGTCTAAAATAGGAAATACTAATGTTAGGACAGTCAAACATTTTTCAAAAATCTGTTGTGGGCGCATGGGGGCGGGGTTCGGGAAATTTTTCAGCTGGGAACGAAGATAGTATGAAAACGGCTTGTCCTAAATTGACAGAAATTTTTGCAAAAATAGTAAAAATATAGTTGCTTTCTGTCTATCCTCATCAATATATATTCAATATACAAATAGACATTTGTTTTGTCACTTCTGTCAATATTTGAATGTATTAATCGAATAAATATTGAATGCTTAAATACACACTCAGATCACTTTTATGTTGAACTTAAGTGTTTCCTTTTTGCTTTAGATTTTGGATATCATTTTACAATACCTGAGTTTTGATGACATAAAGAAACTTCGACGAGTTTCTTGTTCTGTAAACCAAGAAATCATACTTTCTAAACGCTTCATAAATAATGCAGTATTCAGAGTGACGAAAAGAAGATCGCAAACTAATTCAGTATCCTCAACGACACTTGCGGCCAGCAAGACAACCTGGAAGAATTTAAAATTGGATTTATTTACTGTATTGAAGCTTTCGGACAAAGTAACAAAGAAAATCCGTGAATTATGTCATAATCATTTGGATCGTTTACACATTGGTGGGGAAAGTACGTTTGTGACGTTTGAAAATTTGACAGCTGGTCACCGCGTGACATTTCAAAAGTTAACAAGTCTTGAGATAGATGTGAAATGTCTTTCCGATTTCAGACTGACGGATTTCCCTGTTTTGGGAAAACAACTGAAAAGACTTAAATTAATCGATCTGAATCCTAACTTCCCGAATTTCGATAGTCGTGTCGAAAAGGGTCTTCTGAAAAAAATTGCTGCAACTTATACAAATTTGTCAGAATTGTCAATTAATTTTCCGAACTTATGCTATTGGGGTACCGCAGCGAGAAAAGACATCCTCCTTATTTTTCGAGCCAATGCAAATACGCTTACAGCAATTGACGTCAGCCTGGTGTGGGATTTTGAAGAAATGGCAACGATAATATTTCCAAATTTGAAAACTGTTAACATTGACGCTTGCTCTTCGGATAATGTCGTCGCCGAGTTTTACAAGAATCATCCCAAGCTGGAAAGTGTAAAATATTTCGGACCGCTTGGAATTTGCAGTCTGTTGCAAACTATGAAATCAAGAGTCTCTTTTTTAAAAAGATTAATTTTGGAAGGATTCTGGGAAATGGAAGAACACAGTGAAGACGAATGGCATTTTCTTCGTGATGCCGAAGTTTTGGAACATATTACTCTTCGCTTCTATTTTAACTCGATACAATTAAATAAGAGTCATTTTTGGAACTTTTTACCGCCATCCTTAAAAAGCATTCATACCAACAGCGTTAATCGAGAAGAAGTTGGTGTGCCCACCATCTCCAGCCTCTCCACATTCCCATTCTTGCAATTAACTGAACTGAACTTGCAAGATGGAATTAACCCGATTGAAGACAATGATTTGCAGAATATTTGCTCCAAGCTAACTAAGTTACAAGTTCTTCAGTTTGGAAACTGCCACAATTTGACTGACTTTGGTGTCACGGGTCTTCGTAAGCGGACCAATTCTCAAATTTCCATAAAAAATCTCAAAGGTAAATAATTCAAAAATACTTGTTTTTAGAAGTTTCGTACAATAATGTATGTTCAAAAAGTAAAGTTATGTATTTAATTATTGATATATTGCTTACAGGCTTGGAGATTTTGACAATAAGTAAGTGTGACCAGCTTACAACTAAATGCGTCTGGTTTATTTCTTTTCAATTCCTGCGGAAGTTAACAATAAATAGTGAAAAGGTAAGTAAAACTAAAAAACATATAGCATTAATAGGTTAAAAATTAAAAATAGTTCAATAGCATCTTATCTAATAGTATATTATTATAGGTATTTGTGATATAAATATTTACAATAGAGTGTATAATTGGTCATTTGTGTGACTGAAACAAATGCTCTACTAAGTATTTTAATTTAATGCAGATAAAATTGACGGGGCGGATTCAAAAACGCTTGAAAAGTCAAAATCCCTGTTTGGAGCATCTAATCCCGTTTGCAGCATTTGATAATGTTGCTCTGTAAAGAAGCAATTGTACTCATCCATTTGGTTTTGTGTATGCAAATCAGCTTTTAGGAAAAAGTCAATTTTAATCGTTTTCTATTTTTCAAATATTCTCAATTTATTTAATGTTCGTACAATATTTTAAGCTGACTTGTGCTCGGCATTTAATATTACCCTAATTAACAAATTTACTTCGATTAATATATTATTATTGTTATGTGAATTATTGTAAGTTTATTATTTTTATTATTAAGAAATTATTCTTAGTATTACTAAAAATGTAAAAATAAAATGAGGTTGGATTTTTTTTGACAATATAGATGATCATTGTAGTCATATTTATTACATTTAGAAATAGAAAATAGTAGTAGATTAAAGCATTTGCGAATGTATTTTTGCATTTTTCTTTGACAACTGGATAGAATTGAACGAATTATTGTATACATATACATTCATTGATACAGAAAAATTTAAATAAAAGTCTACCGACCCATTTTGTTTCCAATTATGCAATGTAGTGTACAAAGTGGACTAGAATATTTTTCTGCATCTATAAATAGGTAAATAGAAAATTAAGACAGCAATTAATATAATTTTGTTTGCTTAAAATATGGATTTCATCTGGACACGTAAAACAATCAACTAGTAGCATTTATTTATACAAGTAATAGAAATATTTGTTTTTCATTTACTTAACATAAAGTTCTCCAAAAATTGAACATATTCAATCAGAAGCACTTGAGTAGTCGTCATCTATATAACCTTACAATGATGTTTATTCTTATTTCGATAATAAAGTATGTGACGGTTTTTATTCGTGTACATTGCTGTTTATGTTCAAAGTACCTACTGTATTTCACTAAGGTTTTGTAACTCACAGAGCTGATAATACGTTAGGTGCACAGTATTTTAATTTCTTCAAAAAAATATTTACCGGAAAAAAACTAAAGCAAGGTACTGCCGTGAAAAAAATGGAAATTCCATGTGGTTCGTTGGAATATTTAATTCTGAATACTTTTTTGGTGGTACGTACTTAAAATCTTCAATAGTTGATAGTATATAAAATATCAATCCCTTTATGTTTATTGAAAAAAAAAAATTCTGGTATATTTGATATAGAATGAACAAAAATGTCGATCTCTCTCCTATCTTGTTTTAAATTACGTAATTTATCCTAAACAGCGGACTGGCAATTCATTCTGCATCATCTGCATCTCCAAAAACAAATTAATCCGACAATTATCTATTAAATATATAAGACGTTCTACTTTATTTGTAAATTTGTTGGACTACACCCTTACAACATGCACTTTATTTGACATAAGATATTCTACAAATAAATTATGGCGTTTTATTACGTGAAAGAAGTGTTTGTTCTACAAATATTGATTTTTATTTATTTAATATAAACTCCTTTCAAAAACTGAACACCTTCAATAATAAGCTTAATGAGTAAATTCGCCTACTCAACATTGTGGTACAGTACGATTTAGTATTGTTTGTAAGTGCACGTCTCTGAGTGATCTGAGATCTACGCTATTTATGAAGTAGAGGAATAATGTCTTTAAAAATGAATGTAACGAACTATTTTTTGGAAAACAATAAAACCACTGTAGTGAAAAAAATGGAAATTCCATGCGGTTCGTTGGAATTTTTTCAAACAATGATTAATTTTGGATACTATTTTGGCATTTCTCCTTTTAAATTATCAGAGTGCGGCGACAGCAACAAACCAAAGAATAAGTTTCATCGCTGTTCTGCATTAATACATAAGGTTCAACCCTAAATATTGTTGCTACGGTAGTCTTAAATATGTAATAAATAGTATTAATTTAATTATTTTAACTTTTAACTCATTTTTTATTTTATTAAACAATTATTTAGCATCGTTACTTATATATTTTTTTTTACTAATTTAAAAATTTTATTTTGTTTTATATTGTATTATGCCTGAAGTAATCTTTTCCTCGCAGTGTTTCTGTGCTGTCATCCATCTGGGTGTTTTATGGAGCTCTATACTAGCAATTAAGAATGTCAAAGATGGTATAACTCCAGTTAATGCTTCAAAGGAATCATTTATATTTTGTGGATATCTTATTGCCTGCTTCTCTATTTATGCTTGGATGTACATCATGTGGTTCAAGAAAACCTCTTTAGTATTAATAGCCAATGAATTAAAAGAAATGTACGATAGTTATAACACCCAGTATAATAATTCATCATCTGTGCAAAGGAGGAGACAAAAATGTAGAATTTACAGTTTACTTTTTGCTGTAATTTTAATTATTAAAATCGTCGTCGACGTTGTATTTCTTCAGTTAAATGACAAGGACATGACCCATTTATTTTCTAAGGAGACCCTTGATAATATCACTGAATCGTCCTATACCTTTTTTAATTTGAACCCGACCAACAGGAATCGCTTTTTTTCAATATTTCTTAGTATTTTTTACGTAGCATCGTTATGGTGGTTTGTGATGATGAATCATTTCGTGGAGTTTGTTTTTGTAACTGTAATTCTTTGCATTGACGAATGCGTTAGTGGATTTTTAGAGAATTTGAGAAACAATTGTATTCCTCTCAACAAGGTAAGAAATAAAATGAAAAAAAAATCATTTCAATAAATATTTCAACATACTATTTAAATTTGCATATATACAATATGCCTTAAATTATATTTTTAATTTTATTGTGTGAATTGTTATTTTCCATTCTTGGAAACTGTGAGTACTACATGGGACTATGTTTCTAAATTTCCGAAAATAGTTCAAATGCTCTTTTTTGAAGATGAAGCTATTCTGTGACATGATTAACGACAATTTCGGAATATTAACCCTTTTACTTGTATGTTCCTGTCTGCCATACTATCCCAACTGCATTGGTCGGTTTCTTGAAAGCAAAGGATCGCTTCCTGAATATTTACTTTGGATTTATTGTGTTTATTTTGCAATGGTCCTTCTGTATGCTGCTCAGGTTAATGAGAAGGTACCTATCAAATATTTCAGCTGTTTACCTTTAAGCGTAAATTGTTTATGTGGAATTTACCTTTAATCTTATTTTAACATTAATTAATGCATTTTAAATGAGAATAATACATTAAGAAGTTTATTTTTAGTTCGTTTAATATTCGTTATTTTTGATTTATGTCACACAAGATGAGTGTATTGAAGGATTGGCTATACGAAGAAAATCGAGCCTCCTTAATTCCACAACAGGAAATGATTTTGTATATGCACGATTTATCGCATAAGGCTATTGGAGTTAGGGGATACAACTTTTTTACAATTACCTATGGATTGCTTGGAACGGTAGGAAATTGTTTTTTTTAAATATATTTCTGTGCTATATTCGACCACAGTATTCAAATAATCTTCCATTGAACTAGACAAAATTATTTTGAGGTCCAATTTTTAATAAATAAATGTGATTTCTTAATAGCTTACGGGACTTATGGTAACTTACTCCATCATTATTCTACAATTTGACGTTTCTGAGAAGTGTGTAAACTGAGTTAAATAAAGTCTGCATTATTTTCGATATTTATTCTAAGTTTACAGGCGCATATAGATAAAAAAAAATATTATTCTCGTTAGCGATTCCTGTCGATTTGAACGGAGTACTATATAATATTGAAAATTTGAAAAAAGGCAGTTTAATTATTAATAAACCATTTTAAAATCGGCTGTAAATAAGTAGATGTGATTGATTTACGGTGAAATACACATGATTAACGACGAAAACCGCATGATTTGAGAGAAAAAGACATTAATCCTACGTATTCTGTTTCTCTGGGATTGTTGACATCATTCCGACATAGTCTGGTTCTCTGGGATTGTTGACATCATTCTGACCTAGGCTGGTTCTGTGGGATTGTTAACATCATTCCGACATAGTCTGGTTCTTTGGGATTGTTGTGCTATCATAACAATGCGCTACTATAAAAGGTCATGGGGTCATCCGATTGACCCCATTTTCTATACAGCTCTTCGCCGGGACCCCAAGGACACATTTGCAAAATTTGAGTGATGTATCTTAAACCTTTCGTGAGTTATCGTGTTCTCAGACGGACAGACAGACAGACAGTGCATTCCTATAAAGTAGCTACCGCTACTTAACAACTTTGTATTTACATTTCCTAAAATATTTTTGCTTATTTATTTTAAGCATTTCTAGTTGATATGAATGAATTATGTAGATACACCAACAATATTTTCATTGTATATTTCTGATTAGATATGTAGATTTGTTCTGACTTGTTAACTAATGCCAATTATGTTAATGTGATAAAATTAACTAAATAAATGGGTTTACTGGTTATTTTGTATTCCAATATAGTCATTAAGTCATTTCCTTGGCAAATATATTAATGCCATTGAAAATTGCCAATTTGGTAAAATGTACAGTGCATATTGATGAATAGATTTTGGAATGTATTCATTGTTATTACTTAAATTACTTTTAGATACTAAAAGTTGGAACATGTATACTGTATTATATTTTTGGAAAACTGTAATGAATTTAAAGAAATCAGCTAATTATTATACAAGTTTAATTTGCATAAAATATTACTATTTGTCAAATTTTGTTTCAAATTAACAATGTGGTCTACAATCCACTTGTTATTCTTTCTGTAAATGAAAAACCAATTTTAAATATACAGTAATCTATTAAATAGATCGGGTTTATTTGCATTTATTCAATTTTCATCCATTTTGTAATACACCCGTAAAACACTGACAGTGAGTCAGTTGTCAGTTAGTTATCTGACACGTAAGAAATTCTAATGGCATAGTCTTTTACTTCAACTATAGTAATGGGAATATTTGTTCTCTAGATATTTGGTGTCCATTTAAATGATAAGTCATATCCTAAAATTGAACATTTACAATTGCAATAATTTAAAAGTGAATTAGTACGCAACGTAATCGTAATGCATTTAATCACACTAATTATAAAGTTTTATTACTGGAAGACTGGATCTCTCTAATTAATGCAAAACTTCATTTAGTTTTAACAGAATTCTAAGCAATTCTATCTCCGAAAAAAATACAAATACTACTATAAAAACAATGCAAATTCCCATGCGGGTTGCTGGAATATGTACAAAGGTATTTTCTTACTATCCATTCTTTTAAATGAGTGGAATAGGTACTTTGAAAGTAACAAATTCAAAACGTTTTGCCGGTCTTCCATTTTGATTCATCGGGTTAAATTTCCAATGTTTTGTCTGGCAACTCTTTCTGCATCTATAAGTGATTTGAAAATGCAAAAACAAATTATAATAATAATCAGACAATTATTTATTAAATGTATAACGCATGGACTACTTTATTTGGAATTCGTTGGACTACACCCTTACAACATTATTGACTTTATCTGACTGACACATAAGATATTCTGCAAATAGAGTTTTATTACGTAATAGAAATGTTTGTTCCCCAAATATTGATTTTTATTTATGTAATATAAACTCCTGTAAAATTGAACTCTTTCAATTATAAGCACTCTAAGTAAATTCACCTAACACTTTGCAACATTGTGCTACAGTAAGAATTAGGATTGTTTATGTAAGTACACGTCTCTGAGTGATCTGAGATCTAACACGCTATTTACGCAGTAGGGGAATAATGTATTTAAAAATGAACGTAAATAACCATTCTTCGGAAAACAGAAAACCAACTGCAGTGAAAAAAATGGGAATTCCATGCGGTTCGCTGGAATTTTTTCAAACAATGATTAATTTTGGATACTTTTTTGGCATTTGTCCTTTCAGATTGTCTGAGTGCGGCGACACCAAAAAACCAACGAATAAGTTTCATCTGTGTTCTACATTAATACATAAGGTCTCACTCTAAATGTTTCTGCTGGTTTTAAATATTGAATACATAGTATTAATTTCATTACGTTAACTATATTATTTAGCCACAGTATTATTTTTTACTTTATTAAACATTATTTAGCATCGTTACTTATATTTTTACTAATTTAAGTATTAATTTGGTTTATAATTAATTATGTATAATTTTTTCCTTGCAGTGCTTCTGTGCTATCATCCATCTGGTTGTTTTATGGAGCTCTATATTTGTAATTAAGAATGTCAAAGATGGTATTACTCCAGTTAATGCTTCAAAGGAATCATTTATACTTTGTGGGTATCTTATTGCTTGCTCCTCTGTTTATACTTGGGTATACATGACGTGGTTTAAGAAAACGTCTTTAGTATTAATAGCCAATGAATTACAAGAAATGTACGATAGTTATAATACATTGTACAATAATTCGACGGCTGTGCAAAGGAGGAGACAAAATTGTAGAATTTACAGTTTCGTTTTTGCTGTAATTTTATTTATTAAAATCACCGTCGACTTTGTATTTCTTCAATTAAAACTTATGAACATGTCCAATTTATTTTCAGAAGAGACAATTGATAATATCACTTCGTCATCCTATCATTTTTTTAATTTAAACCCTAACAACGGGAATCACTTTTGTTCAATATTTCTAAGAATTTGTTACATAGCATCGTTATGGTGGTTTGCGATAATGACTCATTTTGTGGACTTCGTTTTTATAACTGTAATTCTTTGCGTTGACGAATGCGTTAGTGGATTTTTAGAGAAGTTGAGACACAATCGTATTCCTCTCAACAAGGTATGAAATAAAATTTAAAAAAAAATATTTCAATAAAAGTTATGTATATACTACTTAATTTTTGCATATATCTGAAATTATTTTTCTATTTCCATTGTCTTGATTGTTATTTTCCATTCTTCGAAACTGTGAGTGCTATATGGGAAAATGTTTCAATTTTTTCAAATATAGTTCAAATGCTCTTTTTTGAAGATGAAGCTATTCTGCGACAAGATTAACAGCAATTTCGGAATATTAACTCTTTTACTTGTTTGTTCCTGTCTCCCATACTATCCCAACTGCATTGATCGGTTTCTTGAAAGCAAAGGATCGCTTCCTGAATATTTACTTTGGATTTATGGTGTTTATTTTGTAATAGTCCTTCTGTATGCTGCTCAGATAAATGAGAAGGTATCAAATATTTCAACTGTTAGCCATGAGATTAATACATTAAGAAGTTTATTTTTAGTTTGTTTAATAAATATTAATAGATTTTTGGTTTATGTCACCCAAGAT
>JAAAYG020043111.1:0-12638 GCA_009936455.2 Tomocerus minor
TATATTTCTGTAGGTATACTTTTTAGTGATCTTATCCTGCTAACAATTCCATTTTTCAGTCCAATATGAATATAATTGCCTGGTAATATTTCTTGTGTTGGTACTACTGTGGGAGTTTTTAGCAAGGTTCTAGCGTCTGAAGGAAGATGAACTAAACAGTCATGTTTTTTCAAAACTTTGAGCAAATCAGTTACGGCTGATAAGTTTATTTTATGACAAACAGCCCATTGCGAAATATCATTTTTTATATTAAAAGTACTTTTATCTTCAGTGGCCTTACAGTCAGAAGATCTACAGTTAAAAATGATATCTTCTGCTTCGTGATTTGACTGTGACGATAAAAAAATATTTTTACCTGGAGTATTTAACTTGTTTGTATTGGACACGATTGACAATTCGTCGTTATCCAATAGGTCTTCCTGAATAATGTTGATATCTTGAGGACTGTTTGTAGGATTAGCAATACTTGAATTGACACTGTCAAATTGATTTCTTCCTTTCAAAATATCTTCGGCACTTTTCTGCAAAAGTCGTCGTTTGTGACGTCCAGATACAGTCGGTTGATACAGAACCTTCTTCATAGCTCTAGATCTGAAATGGCGCTCACAAAATGGTGGTTAGAAAGATATTCGTCATGTTTTCTGCATTAAATCGCAGTTTTGGCGTTGGCCGTTATGCATTTTTACGATGAGCATTGCGCATAAAGACTGCAGCGCGAAATTAGTTGTAATTTCGGTGATAGTCATAACCGGCGGTAATTACAGCTTATACAATTCTAACCGAAGTCGCGTTGAAATCGTAACTGCTTAGATATACGTATTGTAAATGTCGAATCATTATAGAATTTTGGTATTCCTTCGACTTAACATGGCGGGCTTTCCGAACGAACTACTACATTTAATAGCTAGTTTCTAGCTATATTCGTCAATCATTAGCTATTATTTTATTTTCGTCGTTTTTCGAGGTGTTTTAGTAGTGAATTCGTTACGACAAATCGTATTTTATTTTAATCGCTAACATCGTAACGAATTCGGATAACGAAATGTTGTGTGGGTTTAAACGTCCATTTTACTTTACACACTTTTATTGAAATATTTTACTAGAAATATATGATTTTTGAGCGTCTATAATAATTTTAATAATGCATCATATAATTCCTAAATCTTGTTTTGTTTTGTATTATTGACACAAAGCCCACTCATTTCTCAATTCACATGCATTTAGACATAATATTGCTATGCACACTTGGCAATTGCTTTGACTTAGGCACAGGCAAACGAAAGATGTCTTTATTTAGAGCAGACGCAAGTTTGGTTTTACAAACGGACAAATCAAGATCAACAGCAAACTTACTAGCTCTGGAATTTCCATACGGGCGCACATTTGAACGATTTATTGCCATAAATTCTTGGAAATAATAACAGATGCAAGATAATGAGTGAGAATTGGTCTGTATAATTAATAGTAGCGAAAAAAAAACAATTTAATTGGGGTAATAAAACAGGGTCACAATTAATTCGTAGACATTTTAGGTATGCTATCACATACAGGGTCGAGACAAAATACACCGCTTACACCACTTACACCGCTTTGAGACTTTAGGGTGTAACGCTAACCTAACCTAAAGAAAAACAAACATGCTCCGTGTTTGAGGTATCGAATGTTACCCGAAAGTCCTCCAAGCGGTGTAAGTGGTGTAAGCGGTGCCGGGGTTTTGTCTCGTCCCCACATACATAGTAATGTTACCAATCCAGAACAGATGTGCTTTAGGTACCAACGGTACCTAAAATTAGAATAACATAAGTCAGGTCAAGAAATAGTAACGAACAAAACAAAGGAATAAAATATATTTCCCGATTATTCGGATTTAGTTGTTGTCATTTTGGACATGACATTGACATCATCCATAAACCGGAGAGTGTGGCATGTATTCTCGGAAGCTATTTTTTATTTTATTCTACCGGTTAATTAAATGGTATCCTTTCCCTGGTATCTTCGGTTTGTTGAAATAAATGTTTGCATATGTAGGTCGCCTGCATCCAGGCTTTGTAGTAATCCATCTCCTCATCTCCCCGAATGTAAAATGACATTTTTCCCCTATACGAAAGGTGTACCTATTATTATCGACAGACTGTCTAGACACAGTCTCGACAAGGTACCTAAGTAGACAATAATGTAGAGTTTTGTTGAGTCGCAAAAGAACAGACATACGTAATATACGCATCAGCCAAGCAAGAAAGAGATTTATAAACAAACTTCCATGTACCTGGGATAAGTTTTTGTGATTGGACTTCAGAGTTTTTGCACTCAACGTTGGTGTAATATTATGTGATGTTCGATGCAGCAAGCAGGCAAAACTAAAACTGGATATATGTACCTAATCGCAAATCGTAGCGAAGTAAGTGTCTGTTCAAACATTACTTGTATGTATGAATTCACTTAGTTTTCAACGTGCAGCAGTACATGTTCTCCAATACTCCAACATTCATCACCATTTTCCATTTACTGATTATCTGAAAGCAAATCCGTGAGTAAATCATTTTATTAGCAATAAAAATTAAATGTGTGAATTAATTAAATGCCATTTTTAGTAGTAATTGAAATAATTGAAATGCATGCTACTAGACTGTCAATATCAATTGGTTTAGTTTAAATATGTTAGCTATTATATTCTAGTGTATATATTGACTTCAATATGGGGCTATTATTGACTCTAAAAATATTATTGACTTCAAATCTAAGTGTGTAAGCAGGAGTTAAAATTAAATGTTTACACATTTTAAACTTTTGAAAATAAACTATAAAGTCTATTTTGATTTGGGGACGGCAATTATAATTGCCTTGCTTATGTTTATAGAAACTAATTTGGCAGAAAACGAATGCCTCGTCAGGGCTGCAGATAAAGTTGGCCTAATTGTGCAGCCGCGAAATTCAAATCAAATTTTATTAAACTAAGAAACTTTGGTTTTGAATCTTACAAATGATTATTTATTATGACAACAAAAATACAAACTTAGGACACATCCTTATTTATTAAACAACCTTCATATAAACTTAAATTCTCTTAAGAATGTTTATTAAATCTTGATCTGAAATATTGATTATATAGTCAATAGGGCACGGTCTTCATATGAGACTGACTGTGATTCGGAACAGCCGCTGTTTCTGATGATCTCCAACTAAATATAAAACGATTAAAAAAATGGCAAACTTTAAAATAGCCCTACTATTAGACAAAATATACACTAATAATTGAAGACAGTTATGAAAAGATGTTTAAAGATTAAACGTAATTCATAATTGTTTGAATTAAACATTTTTGTCAAATGTAAATTGTATTTAAAGTAAAAGATGAAAGAATGGGCTGGCATTCGGCATTTAAAGAAAATAAGTTGATACTAATTTTCATGATTACTTTCTAACTTTAGAAAACATTACTGATTTAAATATCATGGCATTGACAGCTCATGTGGAATATCTTGAAAAAAGTTTAACTAATATCTCTGATATTTTAACTCGACTTCAAGAGAAAGATGTTTTCTCACAGGATGATGTCGATGAAATTGTAAACATATTTTTGAACCGCATAAACTTGGCAAAAACATGTTTCAGCAAATCAATATTACTTATTTGCAATTAATGTAGGACGGTCTTGACACTGAGGAGTTGCAGAGGAATGATTTGATCACCAAACTGGTAGCACTTGATTGGGGTGTCATCGGAGCGAAAACTCTTCGGATATTGAGAGCTACTCAAAATGCGAATTGTGCTGATGTGATCGAAGGAAAAGTACCCCAAGAAGATGCATGAGGCTGAACTTCAAACATTTCCGAGCGTCGATAATCATAAAATTGGTGGATAATTAAAAGCAGTAATAAAACTCATCTGGTGTTATTCTCTAACGTAAATATTATCTCAATTTTGCTTTATTTAAAACATTACATCTTTTTCATCATCATTGAACAAAGAGCAAGAGCTATCATTCAGCATACACTCAATTACATTTTCTAATGCGTATTGAACTTGGAATACAATATTAATATTAACACAGGACATATCCAATGAAATGTCTGTAATGGAATCATTTGATTACCTACTACATTTTATTTATAAAAAAATGATTGATAGTCATAATAATAAACCAAAGCAACTATTTTTATATCCTCTTTAAAAATATTTTGACTACATATCAGAAACAGGTCCGGTATAAACATGTAAAAATAATTTTTCCAATAGTCTCAAGAGATCATAGTTTCAGGTTTTGCATTAATCAGCCACGCATGCCCAAAACACAATACCTGGGCATTTTAAATTTAGTCAAATTCCTTTTATTATTGATTATTTATCTAGCGTATTGGAAATCATAAAGTTCAATGGCTAATTTCATCAATGACTAAAGACAGAAAACTGACTTCCTTTAAGTGTAAGTTTCTATAACTTAATTACAACGGTATTTTGACATTTACGAACCGAAAATAAAAAATTCCTGAACCCGGAACGCAGCAAGAAAATTTATCATGAAAATTAGGTAATTCGGAATTCAACTACAGCCTGTGATGCAGTTTATGGATTATTTTGATGGATTTTCTTATGAGTTTTCAAATGATCAGCCCGTGTAAGTATTTTCCCACAAATGTTACACTGGTGAAGGATTTTGGTTTTTGGATGGTAATTTCGATTGTGGACTCCAAGACTTAATAAAGTATTCAAAGTTTTGCCACATGTATCACAATTGTAGTAGTGACTCCGGTCTCTGCTATTTGCAAGTGCATTCGTAGGTGACATTTGAAATTCTTTGTGTATTTAAAATATTTTCCACACTTGTCACAAGTGTATTTCGGTCCTGTGGAATGGTTTTCCATGTGAGACTTACGCAAACAATTCGTCTTAATTTTTTTTGACAAATATGACATGAAAGCTTTGACTCTGCTCCATTAAGTTGTTGGAGACGACGCATAGACTTTTTTTCAGAAATGTTTTTCTACAAATACTACAGACGTATGGTATAAAATCTTCTGAGTGTCTTTTCAAATGTTCAACAAAACTCGTTTTGGTTTTGTAAATCTTCGCACATGTCGGGCACTTCCATGTCTCAGTTGATTCGTGTACAAATCGCACATGTCTGTCCAAGTAACACGCGTGCTGAAAATCTACATAATACGACGGCTTTCCCTATTTAGGTCTGCCGCCCTTTGACTTCGGAGGGGTTTCTGTTGCTGGTAAACAAGAAGTTGAACTATCTAAACAAGATAAAGGTAAATTCCATCTTATTCTAACGCCAAATAAAAAATTATCAAATATTTAAATTATACTGGCATTAGAAAGATAAAACATAACTAGTATACAGCAATACTAACGAATTAAGGATTATTCTTAAAAGAATTAATGCTTTTTATTTGTACAAACGAACCTGCTTTGTTTTCTTGTTCATTTCCCATTTTTGAGTCTTCTTGATTATGGCGCAAGACCGATATTTAGAAAAACATCTTATTCGGCAAATTCATTATGATAAATTAGATGGAGACTTTTTTTAATTTTCATTATAAAAAGTTTATTCCCTTGAAATTATTCACTTCTGCCTGTTCCCTGCAAAAAATTAAATGTCTACATTAGACTTTTCAAGATGAAAGATAGCTTTCATTATCCATTTAAGATATTTAAAAGTAAATAACGGGGTTTTCTTTTTAAAAACACTTCCGGTGCAAATTATAAAGAGTAAATTAAAAAAAACTCATTTTAGTATTAAAACTAACCAGCATAATTGACAGTTGACTACAGTTGCATTGTAGGCACTGTTGCAGTTTTGAACTAAAGTTTGAATTGACAGAGCGTACAGTTGAATTGTAAAGTTACAGTTGAATTGAATTGAGCAATAACAAAAAAGTGTAGATATGTTGTCGGAATTGTTTGTAACAATTTATATCATTTTAGAAATTGTTGCCGATAATTTGTTTAGTATTTCACTTCACCAGACAACATTTTGTTTTGATCCTTCTGAATGTCTATTCACGTGTTCTTCAAATCTCATTTTGTTTTTGTAAACCCTCCCACATAAATTGCAACTCCAAGTTTCTGTTGATTCGTGTGCATCTCGTTTAAATGCTTTGCCAAGTAAGATGGGCTCTGGAAATGTCTTTGACATATGCTCGTATAGATATTCATAGGCGTATCTATTCGTTTTTTCCGATCTCGGTCTGCCCCTTCGCTTTGGAATCGGTCTTTGGCCTATTAAAGGAGGTTGTGAACTACCTGCACAACGTTAAAGATAAATATTAAGTAATTACAACTCTATATAAAAATACTGTACTATATTTAGCTACGTTATTGTCATTTGAACGATAAAGCAAAACTAAATTCTTTACAAATAATTATCCTTAAGAGTCAAAAAAAAAATCTTTTTACAAACGAACCTGCTGTATTTTCCTGTCCATTTTATAATTCTGCTTCTCGAGGAATGGATAACACAAGATCTTTAGCCGATATCCAGCAATCGAATAGAAAAGCAATGATTTAAGCCTTATTCTGGAAATTCATCTTATGATAAATCGAATAATTTGCTACCTGTACATCTCCATCTATTTCTTTCTGCTCCCTGCCATAATTTAAGACGCTAGATTAGACTTTTCATTCAAAGTGACAAATAGTTTACTTTTCCCATTTGCAATTCCATTCGATAAAATCGAGTTTTTATTGAAAAAACTGAAAAAACAAAGACTGGATTTAAAAATAAATTCGCCTTGAAATTATAATAAATATAAAGCGTCAATTTTGGCTGCCTTGTAGCATTACTTATAATTACTATGTCCAAGGTCGGAGAATTTTTCAAAAATTTACATTTAACACAATTTTTCTGACATTTATCATCAAAAGGAGACCAGCGGATCGTATCAGCTAATAATTGTCGCTTTGCAGAATTGGTGCTCGATCACTCTTTACTACAGGAAGTTTTTACTACAGGAATTGCATCGGTTACTTACCGTCCTGTGCTGCAAAGGTTGGGAAAGCACTTATAAAAAGGCTTTATTACTCATTTTTAGTAACTGAAATAAAAAACTTACTTTTGCGGATATGAAAGAGTACTTGTTTTTCGATTATCGTCAGAAACGTAATATTCATCACTGTTTTCCATATCTAATGACAGATTTTCAGAAAAGTCAGGATCTGAATCCCCATTTTCAGAATACAGTTCCTGGTCATCACTAATTACACTTTCGTCTTTTTCGTCACAAAAGGAGAATTCCTGTGAAATAAAAGTCGTGTTTTGAAATTAGCGTTGCAGGGTTACCTATTTTTAATCATTAGAATATATATGATATTTAGTAGCAATTAAAAACAATGTTTTGTCAAAAAAAGAATCTTATCGACCTTTGCAGTGGTAGATTATCTGAATCTGCGTCTCTGTATCAGGAGCTCAGTGTTTTCAAAGATTTGTGACTTGTCGGATAGCAAATCGGATGTATCCAATGCACGATTTTGACTTCTTAAATCGTTGTTTCCACTATTCGAAGAAATGTCAATTTGCTGAATTTTGATGACGCATGCTTCCTTAGATTTCGAAAACCCCAAAACAGTGTTTAAATCTACAAAATACCCAAAAACCATAAAACTGTTAGCGTCATTAATTTTTTAAAACCATTTTTAGAAAACATGTTGTGCAAAAATGTGCTACATGAAACGCAAGATAATATTGGATATTGAAAACTTAATTACCAAATAAAATTTCATTTCGCAAGAGATTGAATTGGTTTTGATAATCTTCTGGTTTAGTGGTCCTGAAACTCGTGCTTATTTTATTGGTTATACCGGGTCTAACTCTTTAAATCTTGAATTTAGTCTGTTTTCTGCAGCTGATAATAATAAACGATGCAACTATTTACATTTCTCTTTGAAAAATCAATTTGACATTTAATTATGTCGATTCGGTATATAAAAATAATCTGTTCAACAGTATCCGAGATCATAATTTCAGATTTTGTACTAATCAGCCTTTTAAATGGATGTCTAAAAATAACAGGGCATTTTACAATTCATCGAATTCTTATATATCCTAATATAATCGTCATTTGGCGCTTAATATCCAAAATTAAATGTACAGTAAACCGAAACATAAAAATAAATCCATAAAATAATGTCAAAATTGTAAGTTCTAAATTCTATCACAGGTTTTACGACGCAGTTTCTGTAGGAATTTGATGGATTTTCTTATGATTTTTCAAATGATCCGCTCTTGTAAGTATTCTACCACAAATATTGCACTGATGAATGATTGTCGTTTTTGGGTGGTAAACTTTTTTGTGGGATTGCAGACTCAATAAAGTAGTCAAAGTTCTCCCACATATATCACAATCGAAAGTTTTGACTCCGCTCTCTGCAATTCGCTTATGCATTCTAATGTGAGTTTGAAAATGACTTGTGTATTTAAAGGCCTTGCCGCACTGATCACAAGTGTACTTCGGTCCTGTTAAATGGCTCTCCATGTGACACTGAAGCCTGTATTTAGTCTTAAACTTTTTTTCGCAAATATCACACGATACATTGGCCTCTAATCCATGAAGTTTTTCATGACAATGCAGAGACCTTCGAGTCTGATAATGTTTTCCACAAATACTACAGACGTGGGGTATAAAGCCTTCTGAGTGTCTTTTCACGTGATCATCAAATCTCTTCTTGTTTTTGTAAACCCTCCCACATAAATTGCATTTCCATGTCCCACTTGTCCCGTTTACTCCGTGTACATCTCGCAGATGCTTTTCCAAGAAAGATGGACTTGGCAATTCTCTTTCACATATGACGCAATATGAACTATTTTCCGACCTAGGTTTTCCTTTTCGCTTTGGAATCACTCCTTTTCCTATTGAAATAGGCTGTGAACTACCTATACAATATACAACATTAAATAAAAAATACTAAACTATTTATCACATTTATTCAATTTATTTATTTATTTCAATAGTAACAGCACAAACGAAGTAATAGCGATAATTCTTCAAAAGAATCATCGTTTTATTTTTGTACCAACATACCTGATACGTTTTCTGACCCACTTTCTATTTTTGACTCGCCAGGAATAGATAAAACGGGACCCGGTACCAAAATCTAACAACACAATAAAAAAGCAATCATTCTAAAATTAAAATATGAATTAATTGTGATAAATTAAATGACTGGGTAAAATGTAAAAAAGCCGGCTAACATAACTACTACATGATTTAATATACTCATATTATATAATTCATTAGTAATAATTATTTGTCACCTGTAAACTTTTATCCATTTCTTTCAGTTCCCTGTAAAAAATTTAAATGTTAAATTACACTTTCCAAAGCGACAATAATTTTATTTTGCCATTTAAAATTAAAAACGTTCAATATAATTACAAAGAATAAATTGAAAAATAAATTTTCTCCGAAATTGAGTCAAGATTTTTTTTTAAATGTCCTGTGAACTAATGATGACTAATTTTTAGCAACTGAATAAACTTACTTTTGTGGATATAAAATTTTTGTACTTGTTTTTCGATTCTCGGTAGGAAAGTAATCGTTCTCACTTTCTTCCGTATCTGACGACATATTCGCACATAGGTCAGGACTGAATTCCACATTTTCAGAATGATGTTTCTGGTCATTATCACCGGTTACCCTTTCGTCTTTTTCGAATGCCTGTAAAAAAAATAATAAAATAATTAAACGCTATTATATTTTACAATTAGAGGTCTATTTTGAACTTTGCGTTGTAATGTCGCCTATCAGAAATTATTAGAAAATACAACAAATAATGTTTTGTCTAAAAACGAACCTTATGGGCTTTTGCAGTCGTTGCTTTTCTGAATCTGCTCGTCTGTATCAGGGGCTCAAAGTTTTCTTTGATTTGCGGTAAACTGTTTGGTACTAAATCGAACTTGTCAATTTCAGGACTTTGACTTCTTATATTATCGTAATAGTTGTTTTCACTGTTCAAAGAAATGTCCGGTTGCTCAATTTTGATGGAGTATGCTTCCTTAGGTTTAGAAAATCCCAAAACAGTGTTTAAATCTACAAAATATTAAAAATGTTACACCTACAACTGCAAATTTCGTTAATTTTTTTCATTTCTTTAAAATAAGATTTTTGTTTAAAAAATGTGTGAACGAGGTGAGGCATAGAATATGATATTTACCAAACAGAATTTCATTTCTCAAGAGATTCAATTGATTTTGATATTCTTCTGGTTTAGTGTCACTGAAACTCTCGCTTATTTTTATTTTAATATGATGCATTAACGATGATAGATTGATTTTCATGATTTTTATTTCGTGTAGCAAAATTTTTAAATTTCTGATGTCTTCATCACAAGTTTTACAGAGGGAAATAGATCGACCGACATACTTCTCAGCTTCGTTGACACTTACTCTAAGGATGTCACATAACTGCAGCAAATCAATATTCGGCCCGGAAGGACATTTTGGCCGTATATCGTCTCTTTGAATTGTCGACTTTTTACTTTGACTGTTTGGGTATCTCATCTCTTGATAACACAAGAGACAACGATCACTTTCAGTTGACATCCTTTCGTCCTTGCAAATTTAAATTATGGGCCAAGAAAAGACAATGCCTGTATATTTTTATTTCTATTCTATTGTCAGGTTGTCACTTTTGACTGTCAACTACAAACTCTCACAGTGAACAATGTTCTGTGGTAAATTCTTCTTCATTCAAGATGAAAATCATAAATTCTAGCGCGCCTAACTTGCATTCGTTTGTGCAACAACCATGATATAGTTTCTCAACTTTTCATCACTATACTACTTTGGTTTGACTTTGACAGAGGGAATGAAATCCAAAAAGTATGTATGTACGATTCTTACTATCAAGCAGGGTCACTCAAATAGTATGACAATAGTCATTGTTATATATAACTATTTAGGTCATAAGTATCTCTACATTACTCTAAAAACATGACATATAAGCAAGTGAAAACGCGATATGAACTTTAGGAATCAGAATTTCTCTTTGTAATAAGAAACTGTTTAAATATCAGCACTGTGTGATGAGAAAACTCTAAGAATAAGAATGGCAAATAATACTGATAGCGTAACATAGACACAGAAGATCGGAATCAAAAAATTTCATCAATAAATAGTAGAAAACTTTCGAAAATTGGTGCAATGAATTTCCTAAACGGAAAGCATTATTGTCAGCGGAAGAACAGCTACATCTTCTTTTAATATTTATGCATATTGTACCTACCAACACTAATTGGAGACATGCGTGAGAGAGGTTTATAATAAAACTAGTAATTTGACCCCTCTTCGAGGGGTTGGGTCAGTCGACCTATAGCAGTAACAAAATTTCAAAATTTTTAAGTTACAAAAATTAAAAAAAATATTTTCGTTGGGCGGCCTTGCATTGGTCATCGGAAAACTTCGTGTCTGGTGGTTTTGCTTCGAGCATAGTTTGGCTTAGCTTTGGTCGTGGGGTGGCTTCGCTATGTTTCACTCATAGTAATTTCTTTCTTGTTATGCGCCTCAGGAGAGGGGGGGGGTGGGGGTAAACGTCGGCTTCGTGTCGGGTGGCTTCGTTTTGGTAATCGTGTAGCTTTGCATTGGGCGTTGGTTGGGTTCGCTTTAGTCGTACGGTAGTTTCGCATCGGGCGTCGGTTGGCTTCGCTTTGGTCGTCGGGTGACTTCGCATCAGACGTCGGTTGGCTTCGCTATGTTCTTTGGGTGACTTCGAGTCGATCGTCAGTTGGCTTCGATTTGGTTGTCGTGTGACTTCGGGGCGGGTGACTGCGCGTCTGCCGTCGGGTAGCTTTGCATCGGGTGTCGGTTCGCTTCGTATTGGTCATCGGTTGGTCATCAGTCGGTGAGTCATAGTAATTATCAATTACAAAAGTATTTATCAAATAAATTGAGCCTATCCAAGAACGGCAAAAATGCGCCTTTGAGGAAACAGTTTGGTAAAAATAACAGTATGCACCTGTATTATCACTTGTAATACACTCCTCTGATTTAAGAATAATAGACTATTACTAAATTATAGGCAAATAACGAATTCTGAAATACATTCCCCACACGGAAAGTAGTCTTTGTGTGTCTGTGTGTAATGTTTTGTGATCTATTGTGTACTCTAAAAATATCATATTGTTATAATAAATCAATAATTACATATTTAAAATTGATATCTTAAAATAATAGTACTAAAAATATACTTCAAAAATAACAATCAGTCTGAGAAATAAAAAATTAATTCACAGCGGACTACTACACAATAAAACTTTCAGTGATAAATAGATTTGTATTTCGTAAATTGATTTAACACAGACACTTACAAAAGAAGGTACAGGCAGATGATGATCAAATGTCATCAGCTGTCATCTTATCATCTTAATAGTACATCAAAAAGAAGGGTAATTAGGATTTTGGGTGTTATTACCAGCCTGCACCTTCTCAAGTAAGTGTTTGCGATAGCAATAAGCAGCATTGATTATTGTTTTTTTAATTGATTTAACTTTTTTCGGGTGTACCATGTATGTGGTATAATAGTGTCTGTGCCATATATTTCAATCAAAAACTCAGGTTTTATTGAAATTACATTTTATTATCCTCATTAATAATCACACATTATTGCACTGTTGATCCAAGTCTATTAAATTTAAAATTG
>JAAAYG020043122.1:0-12636 GCA_009936455.2 Tomocerus minor
TTATTTCGTAAGTTTCTGTTCTACATTTGTATACTATTGTAAGTATAATTGCAAGTATTAGTAACATTTCTGAGATGTCACCTTTTAAATTAAAACTATCTGTGTAAAGCATAAGAACCACCAATGTATTTTCTCTGACCTGTATATTATTAATAATGCTGAGCCACATTTATGCGCAGTACCTACATAAATGTCAGATGTCAATTTTTTATCTATATGCAATGTTACATCAAGAATAACATGCAAAACCTATACATAGCATCCAGAAATGTTTAGTCTTACTTCAGGCTTGATTCTATGAGAAGAATAACGACCTACACAGCATTTATTTCATACGATATGATATAAAATGAGACAAACAAATCGAATCAGAACGTTTTTGACAAAAACTTGTGGACTTAGCAGGTTTTCGTCTACCTCCAAAAAATGTACAATTGAATGTACTGTAGGTATTTGTGCCATTTTAGATTTTATTTTATATTATTGCACATGAAAGCTGTTGATGCTAATTATGATCAACTAATTTGCTTGTTTGTTTGTTTGTACTGCTTTATAGTGCGACCATCAGAAACAGCTAATGATATCTGCAATGCTAACTGAACCTCACTTGAAAAACTGTTCTATAACTTTTAAACGTTTTCTATATAGATCGTGTTTGGCGTGACGCCATCCCACACAGTTCAAGACACCCATAACCTCTTATCTATTATGGATTTTGGGTTTCTTTATTTTCATTAGCAAACCATCTGTTAGGATTTTGATCCTCTGTTTTTCTAAAAAAAATTGCACGATGATATAGAATTGTAGAAAGAGACACAAATGAATGGATGGGAGGAGAGTACACGTGTAACTCCCAGTAAGAAAATTGTTGAATTTGAGAGTAATAAAAGGTTTGCGATTTCAAGATAACTCATTAGAGTCCCTGTCAATGTAATTCATCTTGAGACTAAAAAACTCTATCACAAAGCAATGCACTGAGAATTCTATACTCAGTAGATTTGTCACAAAGAAGACACAGTAGATTATAATGATAGCCCTCATGCTGCTGCTATTTACCAACATAAGGTTGAAAAGACTCGCTCAAGCGTCTAACATGTAGGCAGGCCTCGTCTCTATTCTTTCTATATCCATATTTATTTGATATTCAATAAAGTAGTTAGCTACGTACTACTTTTCTGCAACATTTATTTTTAATTCGCTACGTAATTCATACATACGCATTACTGATTTTGCACATTAGGGGGTAAATATTCTCGTTGATAACAAATAATATGCAGGGGCAGAGCTGAAATAAGCAAGCAACAACGCTGTAGCTGTACAGTGCAGAAAAACAATTACCTTGGCATCGTCACAAAAGGCATTGGACACCCCCATTTGCACACGATTGTGGCTATCCTTAGCAATGTTAGATGTTCGGGATTTTGATCTGGATCTGGATTTACCTTGTTTTACATATGGAGACTTTGGAAACCAATTTCCTGCCCATTGTTCCAGGTCCTGCGCTTTTCCTGGAGATTTAGCCATATATGTAAACAGTCTAGAAAGAATACGTTTACATTTGAATTAGCATTCAAACCAAAATCCCAGTCCTGTATGGCATATGTGCTTATGTTTGTATGTACGTACAGCAATTAATGGCTTCATGCAACTTACTAAACGAGCACAGTTCAATAATAAGAGTGATTGATATGATTGCAGTTTATGCTCAAATATCGTTTGTATGCACGGGTCTTCGCTGTATTACACATAAACTGACACATTATTTCTGTGGCAGTGCATTAGAGTAATTAGATATCATATTCATAGTTGCTATTTAAAGATTATTTTAGGTAAAAAATAAACAGAGTGAAGAAACTATTTTAATAATAAAGTTGAAAGGATTGAATGTGATTCTAATAGTAAATTATAGCACATGAAATGGCAATATTAAATAACACGCTTATTTTACACCGTTTAGTACGTGTTGATATACACTCGGTACAAGAATAATTGTTCGTAGATATTGTCATGATATTAATTTGTCTTTGGTTTGTCTCTGGACATGCAATGTACCTAACTCATTGTCAGCTACTTAACGGTAAAGTATGCTTCAGGTGGAGATAGGTACTCTGGGAATTACTCCTGAACAACTTCGGATTAACACTGTTCTATTATTAATGGGAAATAAGTGGAGATGCCCATTAGCATATTGTAATACAAACCATTACTATTAGAGAAGTTGTGTTTCCTATTCATTATTCCCTATAGGCGTGTCCGAGTTTTTTGATAAGGCATTTGATGGCTCTTGGGAATTAAGAACTGATATATGAGAGTGAAAGTATTGAATAACTCGAGTGGTAGAACTAGGACTATAAATAAATTGGATTGGATCATGATGCTGCATAATACACAAATAAAAACAAAAGTTTATTTTTATCAAAATGAATCAAAATGAGGCAACATCATTCCATTGCATTCTCATGCGTCTATAAATAAATGGGTCACATCAAAAAATATTCTACTAGTGTTGTCTAAGTGAACCACCATTAGAATAATAGCTTAAAAATAGGCACTTAAAAAGCTTCCAGATTTGCTTAAAAACATTTTCAGTATCACAGCGTACTTATCTTATAAGCTGTGTTATCAATTATGCTATTCGTTGTCTTTGAAAGTTTGTTATACAAAATGCAATTCAACTAAACGCAAATATATTTTAATGTAACAAATTATTACTTATCGGATTCATCCAGTTTGTTTCGTGACAAGCCTCTTTCGGTTTCTTTCCGTATTTGTCCATTCTTCAAGCCATAATAATATTTTTTATTTCCTTGGATGTGATTTAAATTGTTTGACTGTAGTTGCGGTGAATTTTCATTGTAGTCTTCAGTTTCAGTATACGAATATGCGCTTATTGTCGTCAAAAAGAGGACACTAAATATCGTCAGAGTAGTCTGGAATTTGAAATTGAGATCGCTTTTCATTTTGAAAGCCACTGTCTGTCCAAAAAACACAACCACCTGTATATAAACAATTGCACCAAGATAATGTCATGCAAAAATGAAATAAAAAACTCCTTTTGAGTCTCTTTTGTGTAAACAATGTTTTTGGGTGTAAAAACACACTTTAATAGTGTGGTTTGCAATTTGAGATTAAAATATGAACGCTAATTTGAGATTGTATATGAGAGTTTTAAATTTTATGCTTGATATGGTAGAAAGACACAATGTTTCAAAAACGGAGGATTCTGAGTTAAAAGTTGGATGAAACAAAAGAGTTTTATCAGTGCAAGGAAAATCTAATCATCTAGCTACGTATTACTAAACACGTCAAAGGATAAACCACTATACAGTTATGGTTGTCCCACACTTGTTTTATAGTATTGAGTAAAACCACATTATTTTATATGCTGATTATCTCATTGTTATGTATTGACTTAATACACACTTGTCTCGTCTGCTTTTGTTTACTACAGTATATACATAAGGGAAGGTCTATATAAATGCAACCTGTGTAACTGCTATATGTCCGTATTACTCTTGCTTCATACATTAATCATTTTTTACTTACTCTTGTCCATAATGGAGATTGATGTATGGCCATCATAAAAATACATAATATCCAATATAGTTGAATATATTCATTCATACATGTGGCAAATAATGATAAATAAGGATAAACTGTTTCATAGATAACCCAAGTGCAACAGCTGTTTGGTTTTAGCATAGCATGCATGTTATGTAATATGTTTTGCAGACTTGGGCATAGGAACAGATACTCTTCTCGACCCCTTCTCTATTCTCTGTGAGTAGACTTCTTCTATGGCTTTTTTAGCCAAGCAAACCATTGCTATACTGTTCTTTAAGAAGAATATTTCCATTGGAGCTTCTTCTGACGACTATGCGCGGGTTACAGTTTGCAGCGTGAGATGCCGACCGTTAGCCATCATAATGCACACTATTGCACACTCACTTTCTTTTTCAGCTGCCTTTCCATCTTCTTATTTTCATACTCTTGGCTTTGTCTCATTCTCGAATATATTAACTGCCAATGTGCCAATGATTATACTACACTTCGTTTCTAATCTTAATTTACTACGTAAAAGAAGTCAACTCTTGGGGATTCAAATGAATTTATTCATTAGAGGTTGGAAGTGAAACCATGAATTCTTATTTTTTACATAATTTATAGTCAACTTTCAGTCAGTGGAATTGGAATTACAATGACGAATGTAAATCACGCATTCCTATACCATAACACCCCAATTGGGAACGTAAAACTAATGTTGTACATTGTGAATTACATGGATCGTGTGGATGGAAGTGATGGAACATGAATCATGGAACAACCTTCTGTTTTCATGCGTCTCATTTTGTGTTATGTAAAATGCAGAAATACAGTAGCTAGGTAGGCGGTTATGCATATGCTTTCTAAGTATTAGCTATGCTACTCTCCCGACTAGCTACTCATGGATGAAAATGAGATCCTTTTCTTTGCTACAATTACACTCCATGCAGATTCATCTCATTTCATATTCATTCTTGGCTAGCTATGATACCATACAATAATCACACCACCTATACACTACATTGAGTCTTTATTATTATTATTCGGATGAGTTCAAACATTCGCTCGGATTAACAAATACTTTTTATATGCATTTTTTCCCATTTATCCACTTAACAACTTAACTTTAGTTTCAAAAATGAGTTATGAAATAATTAAAAATCAGCCAAATGAAACCTATAGTACAGTAAAATTTTGTCTATAAATGGATGAACCTTAACTTAAAATGGTGTTTATTCATGCTGAAAAGTTACGGACGTATATAACTGTATTTGCGCTTTGTTAATTATTTTATTCTCCCCATCAGTTGTAATAATACACGGAGCTTTTTTTGAGTTTCAATTTTAAGCTTTTTGTAGCTTATGAGTTATAGTATTTATGTCGGAATATTAAACACAAAGAAAAAAAGTTATATTTTTGGTTTTGGAAGTATCTAATAGATATTGTACATCAACAAGAATGGATTAATAGGTAACTAGTTGGAAAATAAATAATAACGTAATAAATACAAAGGAACAGTCAACGAAGGCGTTGATAATAACAAAATTGTCAACGAATCTAATTGCTATGCATGCAGTAGGTCTCTTGCCTATTCTATAGATGCTCAACTACAGTATTCATGCTTGGAGCATGACTTAGACTTCTTCTCTTGGGAATCTCATACCTATAAAATCTAACAACAGCAATGGCAATAGCTTCGTAGGTTAATTTAGCGATGGGGTAGACAAAGAAACCTAGGGCATAAGTTCCATAGCTGTAGACGACACCATAAACAAGAAGCACAAGGGCCAAAAGCTCAATTGTGAAAAATATTGACGCAATGACAATCCAACGACTCATCTTTTCGTAACTTCGCTGAAATTAGAATTAAAAAATGCTCAAATTATTTAACTACATAAAACAATGCATACAGAGTTTTTTCATACCACCTTATTGTGCATTTTATAATCGTCAATGGGCATTATAGCTTTATATTTTGCTCAATTTGTAATATATCCACAAACTGTGATATTTCATGCATGCTATTAAATCTGTTTACTAGGAGAAAACTACGAACCTTTTCGATAGACAGAGCCAGTAGATATGCAAACAGGAGGAAACATATCTGAGTCATGATCAATACAGCAGCGACAATATTGATAATTACTAACAGAGCCCAGTCAACTATAAATAAATATATTAAATCATTATATATAGGCGCCAATACAAAACTATGTACTTTTCTTAAACTCGTACTCATTTAATGATGAAATGATTAATTGGGTACATACAGTATGACTCTATCTACAGAATGGTTGACCTACCTGGCTTTTTTGTCGCAGGTAGAAATTTTGGAATGGAATCTTCTGAGTAGGGAACATAATGAGAATCACTTCCATAAGTAACGCCCATATAGCCATTGATGATACTAATCGCAACGACCAGAGTTGTTATCCAAAATATTGACACCACCTTTCATTATAAATTTCCAATTTTAGTTCAAGCAGTTAAAAACTATTATTGCTATAAATGTTTTTGTGTAAATAAATATTTTTTAAACCATTTTTGTTGATATAAGGCTTACCATATCGACAGTGGCTACAATTCTTGGACCTCGCATACCAAGATAATACATTTTATGGGAGTGTTTATTGATCAACTTTTATTAGGTATAAAACATAAAATGAGCTCCGTCGCCTAAGAATCCAGGATGTCAACTACCCACAGAAATCATAAAGAAGGAGCTGATGTGCAGCGAAATCGTCGTGCACCGATGCGATGATACGATGACCTGGCTACATCTAAGCCGGTAGTTAGCATAAAATACAGAATGCTAAAATGCTAACTTGGTTTCTCTATTCCTGACTCACCCACCACAATGCTACAAATACAAATGCGTATTTTCTTTGCTACACACTAAAATGTGACCTCCACTTATCATTTGTGGATGGACTGAAGAGCCTGTAAAGTTTTGATGAGCCATCTAACAGTCCCTCCTGATATGCAAATACAAAATATTATATCCCCGTCCCTGCATGATATTATCGCTTTTCTAGTGAGCTCCGGTAATTAAAAGCTAACGAATTTGTCGCTACTTTCTCATGTTTTATGTCGTTCATATGCACCTAACGATCTAATATACTCAAGACTCAAAAGTAACTACTGAAATGAGAAACGATTGTTTATGGGCACATAAAGTGTATTACAATAAGACCATTGTGCTGAAAGGACGCCACCGAAAATCCATACTCTCCAGCTAGAAAGATCGGGAAAGACATGCTCCCTATTCTTTTGCAGATATTCTTCTTTCAGTCAAATATTCCATGTTGGAATAAGATGCAAATAATTAAAACTGTAGAAAGAGATTTACCTATGCAATTTTGAAAAACTCAAGACACTTATGTACAAATGAACTTATTCTTAGTGATTTGTCTAATTACTTTACAATAAATGCGAAATAGCTGCAAGTAAATGAAAACTGTAATTATTGTAATAAACCTAAATTAGGAGAGCCTGTTTGTTTTGCATATAGCTAGATGCTTTCTGTCTTTCAACAGAAGGAGAAAATGAACGCGAATATATGCAAAGAGTAATTTGTGTACTAATATTTTTATTCGTCCAACATCTAGTCAATAAACACAAATAAATCAGCAAATTCCAATAATATTATAATATAAACCCACTTAAATAAATGTCTATGATCAATTTCAAATATTTTTTCCAATCGAGCTACTTAAATGACTATCTAAAGCAAATTTTGAACATGTTTTCCAATTGAGCTACTTAAACATACATTCGTACACTAAAATTAGTATTACAACTCCATTTACAGTGTGTATAAAAAAGGTAAGACTAGGCGCATACATTAACGTAATTTAATAAAAGGAAATTATCATTCAGGGGACCACGGTAATTGGACCCATAGCAACAGCCCCTTCCTTCCTCCCAAGGAATCCAATTACCTGGCTGGGGACTTTAAAATAATTTTTCTCCGGAGTTATGCCTAATTAAGGGCATTCATTGCCACACAAATTTTAACTAGCTTTTCCAATTGATAAACTCAAACTTACAATTTCAAAATAAGGTATCTATGTAACTAATTAGGACACCGGTGGTTGGACATTAAATAATTTGTGCGATTTAGCCAATTCTACTAGACTACATAATATTATCTTTAGTAAATAAATACATAAAAGCTAAACTAAAGTTCATAATATTTTCCAAACTAATAAAGCAGCGAAAGGAAAAGAAAATTTGATGTCTATACAAATAAGTAGGAACTTATATGCCAATTAGCAAACAGTGCGTGAATAGCCATAATGCTAGAAGAGAGTTCTTGAATATAACTACATACATTATGCAAACAATTACGGCAGGAGTACATAACATATAAGTAAGTCCATTATAAAAAATGTCGGCGTAAAAAAGAATGGTAAAGTAATAAACTTAACTATAACAATATCAGTAAAAATCTCAGTTAATTCTACATTCGTCTACATCTAAATGCAAATGGGTTGGCTACCTGGTGGTGCTCATAAAGTCATGAAATGCTGCAGATAACTGAAGAAGGTTAGGGCAATGTCCAGTAGAAAGACACCAGTCCCCAGAAGAAGTACAAGCGATGCACCAAGTACATGGTAAGGAAAACGACAACAAGAGTTGTCTCCACCAGCTCCGCCAACGAAGTCCCAAACATGACCACGTCTCCTAATGTCTGAATTACGCAAATCAGAACCCACACCCGCACTTTTCTGCTACGCACCTGGAACGGAAAAATTACAGTCATTACAACTTTCATGTAGATATATACATAATAATAAGTTCCTCAAAATAAAATTACAATTATACTCCTAGCTTGCTAGATATGTAATTTGTATCTTTTTAGTTGTAAAAGTATAACTTGAGAACTGATGATAGTCAAGAGGAGATATTACTATTACTAGTAGAGAAGGAGTACAAAAGAACGAGTAATTACCTGCTTGCTAACTTTGACAAGACTCCTTCCTACGATGATGTGAGAAACTGCAAAGACCAGCCACACCGAAGTGAATATGATTTTCTTCACTGAAAAGCACAAAACAAAAAACCAACATTTCATTATTGCTAGTATTGAATTATGATTAATTATTTATGCATTCCTGGGCAGAGTAGAAAATCAAATGCAAAATTTGAGGATGTACCTGGATCAGAATCTTCCTGTGATACACAGATCAGGAGTTCATCTGCTTCTGTCGATGTCTTTTCAGCGATTGTGGGAGCAGATGAGACTGGAATTTCGCTCACGTTTCTTTCGTGTGTTTCAGGAGTAGTAATGATAGTAGTAGTAGGGCTAGTAGTAGTAGCAGTGGGAACAGTACTAGAAACGTTAGCAGAGGTATTTGAAGAGCCAGGAGTCGCAAGTGGAGAACGGGTAGAATTTGTCTCAGGAGGTGCTGTTTTTATTGTATCTTCAGAATTAGCTGTATTAGAGCCAACTTCCTCAGGGTGTGACTGCTGTCCATCAGATTTCGTATCTTCATTGGCGGAAGGAGGAGTTTCACCCGAATTATGACTAGATGATTGTGAGTCTGTCGTTCTCTTTGTTTTCATGGGCTTCACTTCATCCTTTTTATTTAGCCCTGCACTGTCCGTGCTGACTCTCTTCTCCGCAATTGACGTGACGTCATTCTTCCCATCATTCTGCGAGCTGTCTGAATTTTGCTCAGTGCTTTTCTTCCCTAAATCTTGTAAGGTATCATTCTTCCCCGGATTTTGCAAAGTGGCATTCTCCATGGAAAATATAACCAATTTGGTCATCGTAGGACATATGAAAACTGTTTGATTTCCAATTGTCTGATTTACAGCTTCTGTTTGATTATATTCTACCTTGTATGAGCGTTGTACTCCATTATTTTCATAAACTGCACTTCCCAGAAAATATGTGAGTACTAAAGTTACCAATAGCCAAATCACCTAGAAAAATATTCACAAAATGTTTACATTCTTGAAGCAATATTTAATAAACAATACACGCAGATTATGTGCGGATTATATCTTTTATTTATAATCGATTCCTCTGCTCATTACACCTATTTTGCACAGTTAGTTTTATGAGTAATGAGAGTATGAGTAATAATAATGACAAGCTTACCATTTCACATAGCCCCAGAGTTTTGACGATACTGGATAAAGTCATCTTGCCACAGCAGGGATTGGGCACATTGTACGTATTCCCTCCGACAGTTTCGTCCGTCATTGTCTTCTAAATAAATACATAAAAAGTATTAAATGTAGTTAAATAATACTACAAATAAAATGGTACGAGCAATATTTATTAAAACGAGATAGTTGGTATTAAAATTACTTTGTGATGGAAAAATACGAAAAATTATAGGTCTATTACGATGTAGCGATTTTAAATATTCAATGTTCCGATTGACGAACGACTCGTATAGAATGTGGACAAGAAGTGAGGGCCAAAAGAAAAATTCCACAGAATAAATAGAAACTTTACTTCATTGTGTGACTACAAAGATTTCTAACCGCTCCTTAATGAATAGGGTATCACAAATAGCCACTTTACTTTACTCATCTTATGCATTCGTACCATGCATTTGGCTTGTACGGGGTACTCCGACACAAAGAAGTTCATGAGCCCGTGCATTGTAGGACTGATTTTCCCTGTCGAAAATTATTTACATTAAGCAGTAGAACAATGACATGGGAATAAGAACGTGATGGCTTGCTATTCGTAGGACTATTTAAATATGAAATAATAAATAGTCAAAAATCCACGTTCATTTGAACATGCAATAAGCTATTTCCATACGCAGCAGAAAGTAAATCAATCATTATAATCAGTGTAAGTATGAAGAATCTCAGGTCACTAGAATAATTATTGATGGACAGGAGCACGTTCAATATTTTATATTTACATTTATCATTAATGCTGACAAATCATTCCATTCTGCGGAGGTCTTCTTACTAATACTAGTAATATTATGTTATTCTTAAAAGTAAGTTTAGTTACTTGGGGTCCTAAAGGAAGACGGCATATTTTTCTCATCCTTGATATCCGCATAATCCGATAATCTCACCGTTATCTATTGTCTACCATTTACATATACTAATTTTGTATTCATTAGAGAACTGATATTGTACACAATTCATATCACAACGTCATCTTTTAAAAGAAGCGGAATTAACATAGTAGGACTAGGAAAGCAAAATAGCTGTGCTGTTAACGTATTTCTGCTGAAGAAGCTTACATGAATGCATGTGATAAGAGCCAACATATCTTATCTATATTATATGTACATCGGTAGTCTCTATCCCTAATATATAACTTGGAATTAATAATAATACATGTGCATATTTTATTTTTCTTCTCGTTGGAGAACATAAACAGCAATATCACTTGTTATTTCCCTTTCAACATCAAATAGTGCTGCTAATACTCCTATTATTAAAACCCTTATTGGTATATAGGATATCAAATTACAAAGGATGTAATTCCACAAGACATGGAAAAATAATACTTATGTTTTATTTTCCAACTGTGTACAGTATACATTTATCGACTTATTGCTAGTTTGGTTCCCCGTCTTAAAAAGTATTAAATGATATATTTAGAATCTACAAATTTTATATCATCCCTGACTGACGCATTACATTACAGATGGTAAATGCATTATATAATATAATGATGAGTTAATGCCGAGAATATTTAGGTATTTGTCTTACTTTAAAGCTTCTAGATATAAAATACATGTCTGTCAGCTCAGCTTGCATGGAATTCCAAAATGCAGGTCAGGAGTGCAATTCGGGTGGTTTTATCAACATGAAAATGAAAGTGAATGTTTCTGCGCTGCGGACACGAGCGAGAAAATATCAATTTTTTCTTTTGCGAGGGTCGTGTTCGGTTTTTGAACAAAAACATCTTTTCAGGTTTTGTCCTTTAGCATATGCATATTGGTTGTTCATACATGCTTGTGAGTTGGCATCGTTCGTTCGTATTATGTAGAAGTAGAGAGGCAAAAGTAAGCAGTAGCACACGGTAGCATCCGCAGCTTCATGAAGAATGAAGATGATTTGACAAAACAACACAATATCGAAAGCCATCACCACTGCTCTTACAGAATATATTTGGTTGCTTTGTCCAGGAAATAATATTATATTGTCCCACAATGTACATACATAACTTGAATTATGCATTGAGTAAAATCTGTTGATGCTATTCTTATCTGCATCAGTGTGCACATAATTATTATGAACAAAGTAGCACTGTGTTGTTCATATTATTATGGGTAAAAGTTTATTTGATATAGAATTAACAATTTCATTGTCATTTCACTAATGGTGAGAAAATTATATTATTGACTGATTTACAATGCTATTTTCAATTGTTGTGTTTATTAAGTAGCGAAGCTGCTTTATAGAAATGCCCACTCTGTCTGTCCGTCTGGACGTCTGTAATAGTCATAACTTAAGAAGGAATTAAGATAATCGATTCAAAATTTCTGTACGTCTTTTAGGGATAAATTGTAGGTCTGAGGTGGTAAATGACCTCACTCGAATGACCCCTTAGGGGTAATCGCGTAGGTCAAACTTTCCAACTGTACCTCAGCGTAGGTAGCTGCTTTATAGAAATGCCCACTCTATCTGTCCGTCTGTATGTCTGGACGTATGTATGTCTGGACGTATGTATGTCTGTAATAGTGATAACGAACGAATTAAGATAATCTATTCAAACTTTCTGTACGTATGCTGATCTGTAGAACATTACGAGTCACTACAACCTAATTGTGTATCGAAACCTAAGAGTACCCTACAGATAAATAATAATTCATAAATTACCTCCACTACTTTGTTACAGCCGCTTTTGCAATGGTTTATTTGATTTAATTTCTTTATTTGATTGCTGGAAGGTTATTATATTAACGTTGGAGGTCTGTGATGATTTATGATACAGTAGGTACAACAAGTCATATCACTTCAGAAATTACGGATATGCTGTTGAATTTTTATCGGGACGTCATTGATTCCGTAAAGCGCACTAAAGCTGGGATTTGTCAAGTTTTTTAAAATGATGTAGATCCATAATTAAATACTTTGGTACAACTCAAGTCAATTTCG
>JAAAYG020043133.1:0-12636 GCA_009936455.2 Tomocerus minor
AACGTTGTAGCTCATTCTTACTACCAACTTGATCAACCGCGAGCGTAGACAGTTAAGAGGATTACCTCAGGTACCCAAACATTTCGTCGGCTACACTGCCTCGATTCGACCGATGCATTGTATTTCTTATCAGATAATTAGGCTATTGTAAAAGAAACTTGATGCTGTAATACTATATCCAACCATATGAAATATCAAATCCAACGATATTCTTTATTATTATATTATATATATAGTAAATATATATATTATTCCATGCTATATATGCACTCTATGAAAATTTAAGATAACTTGAATTTTATTCAAGGTTTGCAAAACACAGTAGGTATTCCTGACCAGCTAAAATAATTCAATATTATAAGTATAAGATTTTCAGGTAAACTTGACCATCAGTACATTTATCAAAAAATACCACATTTTATTATTTCAAATGTCTGTTTATAAATTTTGTATTCATATTTTATTAGTGAAAACTAACTATAAGTTCTATGTGTTAATAGAAAGCAGCGCTGTGATTGTGTAACTTAAAATAGTGTATAAAACAGTCATTGTTGTGCATCTATCTACATAAAAAAACTGTCCAATGTGAAACCTTAACGGACGGAAGGCAGCTATCTGCCTTCGTAATTCTTTATCAGTGAGAATTGGTTTCCAGTAGTAAATGAAGTTGACGGATCGTATATACATTTGCCCACATTGGGTTAGGAAAAACACCATGGCTACCATTACCAATAAGGAAACGTAACATACCACAAGGTGTAAAGGGATTCCCAGTTTTGAATACATTTTTATGGCTAAAAAGTTCAGAATCAAAGCAATAAGCGTATCGGAACCAATGTACATTGGCAAAATAAATGTAGTAGTTGCTACCATGCATTGATTTAGAATCAATAATTGAACGTAAAATCTTTTAGCGTCCATGAACCTTCCACGCACGATGCGTAACGATTTCTGTTTAATGAAGGATTTGAATTTTGCATCAGACGAAATACTGGTGATCCAATGATGTGTAGTTTGAATGTATAAAATAACAAGAACAAAAATCAAACCTGCCATAACGTATATCTGGACAAGCAAATATAGATGCGCTGCAAACAATACAAAAAAACTGACTATACCTAATTTAATTTCAAAAAACTCCATAATGTGTACGAAGAGATGGAAATCTGTTAAAGGAAACGCAATCGATAGAAAAACAGATACAACACAAAATATTGGAACTACTGTTTTTATTCCGATGTCCACCAATTTTGTCATTAGGCTTGTCCTCTTCACAAGATGGGGATATTTTTCTAAATATAAGTAGATAACAAAAATAAAAGTTATTGACCGGCAGGTTTTTGTTACGTTTTATTAAAATTAATATTAGGAATGGCTGATTAATGTTTATAAATTTAATATTAAATGTTACCGTTATGTATAGCATCATAGTGGAGTAGATTATTTATTAAAAAACACACTTCACAATCAAGGAAGAAAAGGAGGCCATAGGCAATTGAACATATGGCTCCACATATGTCAAAAAGTAAATTAGGCCCCAGTTGAGACACATTAAAGAATGGCTCTTTCACAAAATTTTGCGCTACCAAAATGGAAAGCGTATAGCAGGCTGTTAGGCCTAAAGATATCATTGCAAGAAAAGATAAAATTCTCTTTTTCCAATTTTTGGTTGGAGTAAGAATTTTCTTTTTACAGTTGTAGTCAAAAATTCCTAGATGCAAAATGTCTGTAATTTCGAAGAAACTATCTATTAAATTTCCTAAGCTTTGAGAAGTCATTTTTGAATAAATATTTTGCGACTACTAAATTGGGACTTATTAGGGTAATTTTAACTTTGATATTTAAATCTACGACTGTTTCCGTTGTCTCGAGGGGTTTAGGTTTTCATTTGGTCGGAATTGAATTGCGTTGCAAATCAAATGTGATAAAACCCAATTGAATATTATATTTAATACATTTATGTAAGTAAACTTAAGTAAAGTTTACGACGACGGTAGGCAAAACAAATTAATTCTCTGAGCATGGCCAACGAAATTTGATTGCTATCGCCCACTAACGAAAGGACAAATATCAGTCTTAAACATTGAATTTTATAAGTTGTTTTTATTTTATTATTTATTTTATAAGGAAACACCGTATCAAGAAGTTATATTGCTCAAATACTTCTGACACGCCTCATCGCTAAATATTATTCCAAGCCAAAATATTATGTGTACATTATACGGTCATACGGATTGTGGTTTATGGGAGCCTAATTTTGCTATCGAATTGAGTACCTACGATTTTACTTGTATTAATAATCACAGGCAATCACACCGAGATATTTGTTGGATCAAGTAGCTGACATTCTCAGCTACCAATGTTCGATAACAAATTTTGCTCATTTTTGCTCCTTTAGCAGAAAAATCCATCTAAAAAGTGGGGTCAGCTTTATATTGTACCCAAAGTCCGATTTGTCCTGCACCAGTCAGTTACGATTATTGGCGATAAACATGAGTTTTTCATAATTATTTATAGTTTCATAGTAAAAAGACTGATAGAATAGTGTGTGCTTAAACCACATTTTTCGTAGGATTACTCCACTTATCCAATAACTGCCTTTTATACACTTAGTTCCAGATTACGCTACTAAAAATGAATTCCTTTGCCAGCAGAAGTAATAGAACCTTTAAAGGAACCTAAAATATTCAATGTATGTGTTGCTGAAGAAAATTTATTCAGAGAATCCAGAGTATCGAGTGTGCCGTATATGCCGCCTGCCGTTTATTGCCGCAAATGCCGCACAATTTTTAATTGCGGCATGCCGTAAATGCCGTAAAAGTCGTAAATATATGTATGTATGTAAATTATATATACATTCATAATATATTTACGGCATTTACGGCATGCGGCAACAAAAATTATTTTACGGCGTGCCGACTTTATACTCTGAGAGAATCTATTGATGAGTTGGAAGATGATATTAAAATGGATAATTTGTTAGAGCAGGAAGTATATAGATAACGTAGAAGAAGATTTTGAGTCGGTTTATTAACTATTATGGTATCCAACAATTTTGTTTTTACAATTTAGGTTTTACAATTCAAAGTTTAAGCGTGTATGTGGTAATTGTTGTATATTGTCGGGTGTGATTTGTAACGGACTTCGGGTAAGTTGTAAAAATGAAGTTTATGACTGCTTACAAGACGCATCGACTCTATTTAACTCTCCAATACCAAAATACTACACTAAAAGTTAAAATTTCATGTTTTTATAACCTTTCAACGGCTATAGCAGTTTTGGATTCCCATAAACCACTGTGGGATGATGAATAAAGTGAGGTGTTTAAGTAATTATTTATATGCTTACCCAAACACAGAAAACAAGAATGCCCTATTAATGTGTTAAAAATAATTATTCATTCTGTAGATTAACATGTGAAAATGTAACATCTTATTTAAATTTGTATGTAATAAATACCATCGTATCTACGTATGTATGTACAATTAGTCTGCTCCGTAAACATGTAGCGATATTTTTATTTTAGATTTTATGAGTGTAGGCTATAATAGTGGTCTAATTTTTAGGTGCTGTTTTTAAATTTTAGAAATTAAAAACATGTAGGCTATAAGCCCAATGTATACTACTAACGGCCGGAAAAAACAGTCTACATTGCTAATTATTTATAATGAGGATGGGTCTTCAGTAGTCAGTGAAATTAATAGATCGTGCGTAATATATGCCCGCATTGGGTTCTTTAGGAAAATGCCAAGCGTTACCAAGCATTAGTAAGTAAAAGGATAATACAATAAGCAATATCCAATTTACTGAACTTGTCCAAATAAATTGGATTACTATAGCTCAGTTACGAAAACACAAACATCGGCCATGAATATTATAAAATTTATAACCAATGATTAAAGATTGACAATTGAGCTGACAAGAAACCAAATTATAGATAAACTGTTCTTGTAGTTAAATTACAATCTAACTGTTTTCCACTCAAATATGACATTTAACTTTAAACTAAAATATGTTTTAATTTCGAGTAAAGTTGTTTCCCCCTCGCAATACCATTTCAGTCGTATAAAATATGTAATAAATCTATAGAGTACTCTCCAATATACTAATACTTTAATTAAGTTCTTAATTATTGAATACTTAGTTAGCTACTATTTATTTTTTGGATATACCATATTATATATTTGTGTGATGGGCTTCGGCCCGATGGAAACGCAATAAAAACCAATTACCTATTATTATTATTGGAGTAAGAATTTTCTTTTTACAGTTGTAGTCGAAATTTTTTAGATGCAAAATGTCTGTGATTTAAATATCTATTAAATTTCTTTAGCTTTGAGAAGTCATTTTTGAATATATATTTTGCGAATACTAAATTGGGACTTATTGGGGTAATTTTAACTTTTGATATTGAAATCTAAGACTGTTTCCATAGGCTCGAGGGGTTCAGGTTTTTATTAATCGGAAATGAATTGCGTTGCAAATCAAGTGAAAATGTGGTAAAACCCAATTGAACATTATATTTATTACATTTTTAAGAGTAAAGTGTACCCGGTAGGCAAAACCAATTGTCAATTCTCTGAGCATATAGCCAACGAAATTTGATTGATATCGCCCACTTATGAAAGCACAAATATCAGTCTTAAAGGTTTACATTTTATAAATAAGGTAATAAATACAAGGACACTATATCAAGAATTTATTGCTCAAATACTTCTGACACGCAACATCTCTAAATAATATTCAAAGCCAAAATATTATGCGTAAATTATACGGGCATCAGGCATACGGATGATAATAATAACAATAAAATAAGAGGTTTAAGTAATTATTTATACGGTTAACCAAACACAGAAAACAAGAATGCCCTATTAATGTGCTAAAAATAATTTTTCCTTCTGTAGATTATCAAGTAAAAATGTAACATCTTTATTAAATTTGTATGCAGTATATAACCATCGTATTTACAATTAGTCTACTCCTTAAACATGTAGTGATATTTTTATTTTAGATTTTATTACTGTAATGCTGCTCTGATTTGTAGTTCAATTATAGTATCTGTATTTAAATTTTAGAAATTAATAGAGAGTAGGCTATGCGCCCAACGAAGACGCCTAAAGGACGGAAAGAAGCAGTCTACATTGGTAATTTTTTATGATGGGGATGGGTCTCGAGTAGTCAGTGAAATTAATAGATCGTGCATATAAATGCCCGCATATGATTATGAAACTGCCAAGAAAATGCCAAGCCTTTTAGTAAGTGAAAGAATAATACAATAAGCAATATCCGATTTACTGACCTTATCTAAATAAATTGAATTGCTGTAGCTCAGTTACGAAATCACAAAATCGGCCACGAATATTATAAAATGTATAACCAACGATTAAAGATATACAATTGAGCTGACAAGAAACCAAGAATTTATAGTGTTACAGCCGATGTATCATCCTTCCAAATAACGAAGCTATCCAACTCTCTTTGTCAGATAGAGATTAATTCAAGTCCGGTATATTATAATTGTAACTTAGTGTAGTGGCAATTCGATTACCCACGGAAATGGAATATCTGCGGTCGTTGCTTTAAACAGTTCACTATTATCTATTTTTCAAAGTAACGAATAATGGACGATTCTTTATAGGAATACTTCGTCTTTCTGTCTGTCGGAATTGATATACTTTATAGTTATAATGTATAGTTCAAATGGGCTCTGTGAGCACAATCACTCAGGAACGGTTTCAAACAGTGCCGTATTTAGAACTCAGTTTCGGAGGGCAGGGGGAGGGGGGGGGCTCAAGGAAAACACATTTTATTACAATATTTTCAAGTATTCCGATTTGCGTGTAGCACGATTTGCAGTTTTAGCCTAATAATTGATGAGTATGTAAAAAATATGTCCCGTCTGGTTGTTCAAAACATCAAAAAAAAAAAGAAAAAGTTCTCTAGGAAACAAGTTTTAGTTTCTCTGCTAGTCTTACAAACAAAATCAAAATACATAAATAATAAATTAACCATACATTTTTTGTATATACCTACAGAATTTTATTTTTGAAAATGTTGAAAACTGTGCCCTCGAAAATATGAAAAATGTTTATGTCATTGCTGTACATTAAAACCGTTCTCCTTGAATCGGAGCTGGAAATCATGTCAACCTCTCTTTAATCGTTTTATTATTGTTTGTTTTACCAACGTAAATGTTTGCACGATTAAATTAATAAATAAATCCGACTTTGTCTGCAAACCTAAGTCGGTAATAATAAAGTACTGGAAATAATAAAGTGCCAACGTAAAGTTGGTTGCATCCGAAAGATTCCTACTTGTTTAACTTGTTTTAATGTTTCATCCTGCAATAGTTTTTCATATGCCGTTGTGTGATATGCTCGTGAATTTTCGTCCTTGAGTTCCTTCATGTTCAATGCCCATAAACTGACGCTGCATGTTGTGGATTTCCTGGATAAAGCTGACCTCACTCTCCCCAACCAATCAACTAACTTTAAAAAGATGTTTTATCGATACCATTATCTATTACTGATTAGACTGATTACCATAGTAATATCCTCAACGGCAGTTTGCATTTATTTCCTTTCCAACCTCAGTAGCATCCATATCCCCAACAGAAATAAATATTTTAATTCAATAGGAAATGGAGGCCGAAATTCAAAATAATTTGGTTTACCTGACGGATCATATAACAAACCTGCCGCAAGTGCTGAATTATCTCATTCAGCATGACATCATTTCTGACAACGAAAAAGAAACCATTGTAAGTTCATATAATTTCCTGAATTCATGGTTGTTGAAAATAAATTGTTGAATTTGTTGTTTTTAATTAATTTTGAAATAGGATGTTCAAATGACCAGTCTTGAAAAGAGCTCCAAACTTTTGTCCATCATTGACAAAAAGGATTTTCAAAGAGTCAAAAAATCATTTTTGGAAATATTACGAAAAACCAATAATAACCATTGTGCGGATATACTTGAAGGAACTTATCCGATCTCCCAGGAAACAAGAACTACTACTCTGCTACATCCCAAAATACCAAAATGGTGGCCAGAGGAAAAAATGTTGATTAAATCTTTGCATGAACGAAAATTCGAGTCGAGATTGTTAGTTGAAGAATTACATGAGCGAATTTTAAAAGACGAAAACCGAATGGTCGTCCTTTGTGAATCTGCAGATGCTGCCAAATTAACTGGAATGGGAGGAGTCGGAAAAACATTAACCGCCAAATGGTACGCACATCACTATGAAAAAAAGTATGATCATATTTTGTGGATCGATTGTGGTGAAGACTCTCTGCTAAAATCATTCAAGAAATTGGCGATGGAATTGAAAATAGACAATTGGGACAAGTACGACGAAGTGGAAGATTATGCGAGAAACAGCTTTCAGGTTTTGACTGGATTTGAATGTTTGTGGATTTATGACAACGCAGAAAATTATCAAGGCGAGGAAGGGATTTTTAAAGTTCTGCCCAAAAACCAAAAAAACTTTTTCTGTTTGATTACGTCACGAAGTAGAGAGTGGGGGGTCGGAAACGGATTTCCAATATCCGATTTACAACTTGAAATCTTCAGTGAACAAGAAAGTCTAGAATTTTTGAAAGCTAATCTCGACGGAAAGATAAATCGAAATGAACGCCAATTAAAAGAATTGTGTGTGTTGATGGGGAATCTTCCTCTGGCTCTTCAGTTGGCTGTAGCTGCTCTAAATACCCGCAAAATTGACTTACAAAAATACATAGAAAAAACTACTGCTGAAGATTCTGGGAAAATTGTCGAAGCGAAATTCGACGACTATGAAAAAACCATCAACAAAAACATCAAAATTTCCTTGGACTTGATTTTAAAAGACAAAAGAAATGGAAAATTAGCTTTCAACATTCTGATGGTTTTCGGCTACATCCGACCAGACAACGTCCAATCAAAATTATTCGTGAGAATGCTAAATTCAAAAGGAAAATCTGTGAAAGAAGCAATTGACATTCTTGAGAAATATTTTTTGGTCACCCGAACACCTGTGCACATTTCAGAACCTCCTTACGACTTCGGAATTTTTAACAAATGTTTGGGTCTGGACAAAGTAGAAGTTCAAATGGATTTGTTGAGTGTTCATCGACTCCTTCAACAAGTCTTCCGGCACAATGGAAAAAATCAAGAACGAGAAAGTTTAAAAAGGATTCTCGGTTGCGAGGGATTTATCGACTACAAACTTATCCCTTTTACTAAATATGCAGACGAAAAACTACAAAAAGAGTTCCCGAAAGTCAAAGCAGAGTTACTCGACCAGAAACAACTGCAGAAATTGATGAGAGAAAAGAGATTCGATGAATGTGTACAATTAGCGGCCTTGATTCATCAAGAATTAAATACGAAGACAACAAAGTTGAACTATTGTGTCTGTCTAGAGAAGAATGGACAGTTGGAGGAATGTAGCAAGATTCTCGAAGAAATGATTTTTGTAACAGAAAAGAAAATTGAGTTGCCACAGCTAGAAGAACTTTTTAAGAGATGGAAATTCAAGTTTGATATGGACATGGATTGGGAATTGTTTGATTTGGTTGCTGAGGCCCCAACTGAAAGGAATGTTGCAGATTTCCTGTTGAATATTTACATGAGACTGCAAAACTACAAACTAGCAGTGGAAATTATAAACCTAATTGGGAGTACAGTAATTCAGAGAATGTTGTCGAAACTAGTTGATGATAAAAGATACGAAGAGGCTTTGGAATTGGCCAAATTCACGGACAAGCAATTAAAAACAAGAACGACAAAGTTGAATTATGCGATTTGTCTTCAAAAGAGTGGGAAAATGGAGCAATCTGTCAAGATACTCAAAAAATCATTCATCACATCAACTAAATCAACGAATCGACTAGCAGGATTGGTGAAGGAGCTGTTTAAACACTCTCACCAAATGAAAGTGTCGGCTGAATGTAACTATCCAAGAATATACGTGACAGGAGGTACAACGGAAACGGACGTCGGGACTCTTTTGCTCTATTGCTATCTCCGACTCGGAAACTACGAGCAAGCATTGACAATTGCGAAACAGATTGTTACTAGTGTTGGCCATTTTATCCAACTTCTATCACTAACTCAAATCCCAAATTATCATTTACAAATTGATGAGTACAATAACCTAAAATTGGATGTAGAAACTAAGACAATCATTTTGAAAGATTGTTCCCTGTCGTTGAGTTCTGTTGATCGACTCTGTCCCGAGGAATTGACTTTGGAAAAAGTGACATTCTTTCGTGATGGCCAAGAATTGAAGGAAGTGAAGATGAATGACTTGGTCGACTTCACCCATAACAAACGACTAATACTCATACCACATAAGAACAATATCAGTGTTGATTTTGGTGAAGACGTCTTTATCGACTATCTTTACTTAAATGGACATGTGCAGGTGTTGAACTGGAATAATTCCAATTGGAAAGTAAAACAACTAGAATTAGATGATATTCCATCTGTGACAAAGATGAACATGGAAGTACAGGAAATAACGTTTCGCTATTCTTCGTTGGATGTTTCCTGTTTACCACGAACAATTGAAAAACTAACTCTATGGAGAATAAAAAAAGTTTTTGCAAAAGGAGAAGTGGAATTGCCCAATTTAAAACAGTTGACGTTGGAATGGATAGATGATGTTAGTTGTTTGACTCATTTCTACCCTACTCGACTCACTCACATTCTTGTAGATGACATTCGAGAATTGAATGTGGATCTCCTTCCAGAAACTCTAATTCACCTTCAATTAACTAAACATTTATTTGGTAGTACAAGAATTGTTGGTGGAGTGAGGATAGTCGACAAACTCATTCTCAAAGGCCTGTCCTTCACAGAAACGGAAGAATGCTTGCGTCACTTACTCACCCACAACCTCATCAATTTAAGCCAAACAGTTCATTCAACTGCTGATCAAACCAATTGACAATATTCAAATAATACTAATTATATTAGCCTTTTCCACACACGCGGCTACCTTCGAGGTTACAGCAAACACAAACGGCCGCGAAAAAGGTGAAATATAATTTATTTATTTAGGGATTGACGGCTAAAGCCACTACACTAAAAAAAGTTAGTTAAATAGTTATTTAAAAATGCCAAAATAGTTACTTAAAATGTTGATAACTGTACTTCAAAACTATAAATAAAAATATGAAAAATGCCATAAACTACATATGTAACCATAGTTATTGAAAGTTCATTTAGAATATAATTTTTATTAGCTGCTCAAATGACGATATTTCTAATAGAAATCTAAGTTCTCTGGTATGCAAATTGTTAAAAAGAATCATCTCCACTTAATCCATTCGTCATACCCAATTTTTGTCTTTGAGGACTGAATATAGATTTATGCATGTTAAAACTACGCTCAGCTTCAACTGACGTAATTGGAGCCTACTTAAATGCAGATATTTTTCCCGGTGTCAAAGAAATCACCAAGCGAACATTCGATTCACCATCTATAATACTCGAGATTTTCTGTAGACCTTGATATCCTTCGGTTTTTATATGGATGGCTTTTGATTTTGCATATCCTTTCTTTCCGATTTCTCCATTGACTTTCTCCATTTGTTTATTGACACTTTTTTACATTTACAATTGAAAAAATTTTCAAAATGTGATAAACGGCTACATTATGGCTTCTATAACCATGAACATCCTTTGTTCTGTCGTTTTTTCATAACTTTTGCTTATATGAAACTTGTTTTTGTTCTCATTTTCCCCAAAATAGTTACAAAATAGTTACTAACGCCGAAATAGTTAGCTAACTATGTTAAGTTTCTAAAAGTCCGAAATAGTTACAAAAAGTTACCAACAAGTGGGGGTTTTTTGAATGTAAATTGCCTAAATCGTCGAGACCCGAAGCTATCCGATGCCTGGTTATTACGGCTATGTGAGAGTGAGGGTGTGCCAAGCATAATATGTGGGTAGTGCCAAAGACTTGCACAAGAAGTAAAGGAATGCCTAGAATTGATTTCAATGCCTATATAAACGATAATTTGCTTTAATTTCTGAAGAAGAATGGCATGTCATTTTTGACGATGGCAATGATTGTGACCTAATCATAAACACAATTAGGTACCTAGCTATGTTAATGTAGCCGGGCACATCAGTCCAGCGGTTAAGGTTAAGGTTAAGCTTAATGGACAGGGTCTGAACTTGGATTGTCGTAGAGAATGCCGCCGGCATGATTGATATCTGACTGGGTTTTTATGTTCCAAAAACATGCAGATTAATATCTGATATGAATTGGCTTTTCCCGAGTGCTAGTTCTACTAGTTGAGGGATATCTTAAGGTTACCTTGATGGGTTTTGTGCCCCCGAGAACAGGTCACCAGTTAAAGTTAGACAATTGTGGTAGGCATGCTCAGGATCTACAGCATTTTCTCTACGCAGCACGCTTTTTTCGAAAATTTAAATTTTTGACTGAGATATGACAAGAGAATCATTGCGTGGGAGTTTCTATTCTCTTCTTTATGCCTCTACTGTGAGTCGCCCTGTCACCTCTCCCTTTGTCTCGACCGACGCGAAACCACCCGACGCTATACGGGAAGTCACCCGACACAAAGCTATCCGACGCCCGATGGAAGTCACCCGACGACCAAAGCAAAGCCAACCGACGTCCGACGCGAAGTCACGACCAAAGCAAAGCCAACCGACGCTCGATGCAAAACAACCTGACGACAAAGGCGACCCAACCGACGCGAAGCCTACCGACGCCCGATGCAAAGTCACCCGACAGCACACGCAAAGCCAACCGAAGGCAAAGCCACCCAACACCAGACGCAAAGCCAACCGACGCCCGAGGCAAAGCCACCCGACACTAGAAGGCAAAGTCAACCGACGCCCGAGGCAAAGCCACCCGATACCAGACGCAAAGCCAACCGACGCCCGAGTCAAAGCCTCCCGATAGCGGACGCAAAGCAAACCGACGCCCGAGGCAAAGTCACCCGACACCAGACGCAAAGCCAATCGACGCCCAAGGCAATGCCACCCGACGACCAACGCAAAACCACCAAGCCAAGCTAAAGCCAAAAAAATTTTATTTCTTTTGACCTTTCTTGAACTTATTATTTTTTTGTTACTGCTATAAGTCGGATAATCCTTACCCCTCGGAGAGGGGTCCTATTTCTAGTACATAATATGAGCACGCCTCACAATATCTATGAACAAAACCTTAGCAAGTGAATCTAGAAAATCTCATTTTTTGACCCATCAAGGTAGCCTTAACATTTGACGAGATTGACGACCTCTTGTATCGTAGCTCCTTGCCTAACAATTCTATAATAAAATGTTCCTATCTCACCTGTCCTGTACCTGAAATTCTCTGAAAGCTGCTGTGGCCTGCATAAAACGCTTCGGAGTATAAACTATACCACCCTTTACCTTTTTATGTTAATGTAAAGCCAACAACCAATGATTTTTTAAGGAGTGTTACGATCGCAGATGATAACTTTGATAAGATTTCTTATAGCAAATAACTAAAGATTAAAGGTGGAAGATATTATGATGGATGTGTATAGCAAGTATTCTGTAGTAAAATAAATAAAAATAAACCGTAGCAACGGGTGTAGCCAAGTATCGGAGTGTAAAATATAAAATTGCAAAATGAAGTATTTTCATCAT
>JAAAYG020043144.1:19979-46128 GCA_009936455.2 Tomocerus minor
AGAAATTGCCTTGGTTGTTATCATGTCTTTTAAATGGAAATCATAATGTTATATTTAAGTTTACCATAAATGTTCCAATAGAACCCGGCATCTCCAATACAACAGAATCGCTATTATTATTATAGGCCGAAGGTAAAGGCACTTTATACGGCGGTAACTAAATTCGCCCTAAACTCGACGTCACGCGTGCATGAAAAGTACTCTTCATAATGTAATTAACTGCATAATCATAATTATGGACCACAAACTTGATTTAGGTTAGAACCATGGTCACTATTATTACCCGGATGTTGGTTATTGCACAGATATATTCGATATCCATAATTCAATAATAGCGGGAAAATTTAAATGTTCCGTTCGCAGTTTGCATTACAAAATGAATGTTGCTCTTATCGATGATACATTGTTGTTGCCAGTAAATATGGTTAGTCAAAACCAAAATTCCAACGCTACATTGTTACGCTCAAATTACAAGCAATGGATTAAAAATAAAATGGATTAAACGAGAACGATTCTGAATTGTGCAGATTAAATTTTTTAGAATCTCTGCCCGAGGGGAACTCCAAAATTGAATAGAACCCGGAAGGCTGTATTGGAGCATTTACGGTATTTATACTTGACGGGATTTAAATGCGCATTTTCTCTGCAACCTTGATGGTGTTAATTTCAAACTACCTGAAAAGTTCTGTCATTTTTAGTCGCTTATGATTTATTTTGAGAAATATGGGTGAACAGAAATGGCTATTGAAAAATAGCTACCAGTAGTAGGACAAAAGTGGAACGATCGTTTTACTTACTTTTTCTTCTGGTTCCTCCCCGAGAAAAGATCCTGAAATATTTTACAAAAAGGATTAGTCGGAGTCTTAAATGGAGTACTGTCAATGGATATTTTTTGCAATTACGTAGCATGTGTGCATATTTGCAGACGTGTTTTAACCATGGCTAATGTGCGTTGGCTTTATAGCTTTGCAGACACCAACTGATGTTCAACATTTTGTTTGAATCCCATTTCATTTAAAAGCCCAACAGTAAGTAACAACACACGGCATACTAATTACTATGAAATGGCTAGCCTCATTTAGTTTACTCTGATTACGGCTATGCCTACAGAAGCGGACATTTTACGTATGCATTAAACGCTTTTTACCAACAAAACGATGAAAATATTGAAGCTACAGTACAATCACTACCAGCCTGATGTTAGATGACAATTTGAGGTCAATATTTATTTTATGTCTATTTTATGGGGAATATCAACGTACAGACGTGTAAATTACTTACTGCAATACGCAACTACACTACACGATATTTGCATAATACACTCAAATTACATTTCACTTGAACTACATTTATAAATGTTTGCGTATTTCTAGACAATTTTCTGACTTCATGATGCAGGTACTTTGATTTTTTATACGATTCGGTTTGCTGAAAAAACACATATATTTAGTATTGTTCTTACCAGGTGAATGAGGACTTTTATTTAGCGATTCAGATGACCCATTATGAGCTTGGGATTTAGGCACCACAACATGCAGACTTGGCTTTCGTTTTAATTCTGCGGAAACCCCATAAAAACTTCATAGTTACAAAACAAAACAAAATCCCCACTTTCTTGACCTCTCATTGTCACTATCCATTAAATAATTACCTTTAGGTGCCTATTGAAAAAAATCTCATGATATACTTAATTACTGATCACATGGTTAAAACATCAATTGTATAGATAATAGACAGAATTTAAGCATTAAGGGTAATAGACAAGAACAGATAATTAAATATGACAGGAATCATTATTTTAAAGTTGTCTCAAGTGTCCCCAATTTCTTCTATTTAGTGAATACAATGTTAGTTATATAGTGAAGTTGCATACATGCCTTCATACGAGTTAATTGAATTGTGCCCTGGGATGTTTGTTTCTACGGCATGCCACATACTGATTCAATAGAATCTCATCTTTAGCTAACCATGAACATAAACACCACAATAAACAATGCCTAATTGAAAACTAAACAGAAGTTCCTGGAGAGAATAGATATTTTTACTAATTATTTCAGATAAATAGATTTTAGTTTTGTTATACATGACTGGATGAAGATGACCTCAAGTTACCGAATCTAATTGGGCCCAACTTCTGTTTAACAGCGAGGTACTAATTACATGGTCAATTTAATTATTTGTCTGAACGTGATGCGCTTTAGTTTTCTCTCGGTTCTAATCCTAAGATAGAATAGGAATGAGGGCATACCACATGAAATAGCACATAACTCCGCATGGAAAACCTGAATTATGCAAATCGCATTGTGAGTCAATTGCCAGAGAAATCGTGAGGGGCATAATTTTCACTTCACTGCCCTATCTATCTACTCACACTGGAATGCTACAAAAGAGAAAATGCAGAGAGAAGATCACAATTAGCAACTTAATACACTCGTATCCTTTTCATTAATCTCGTTAGTAGTCTCATTTGTGTTTCCACGGCTCTATAAGAGCTACATTTATTTAGAAATTACAAAACTTCAGGTCATAGAATGTGGATGAGGAGGGCGTAATGGAATTCTTGAGATAAATGAAAATGTTAGATAAAGAGAACAACGGAAACGAGGATAAAGAGATAGGATTGTGCTCCTCTCGAAATACCATTCGAGTTAGAGATCCTAACTGTGCGAGTCTGTGGTAAGCTAAAAATAGGTCCATTCACTCCATTCAGAGCAGGTACATTCCTTTATTATTATTATATGCACGTAAGTAAATTAGCTCGCCGAGAGGAAAAGTATTTTTACATATAGAGAAAAGTGAAAAACAAACCTGAGTGTCTTGTGGTAGTAGAAATGGCAGGAGTTGTTGAGGAGCTACTGTACGTAGAAGACGTAGGCGTAGGGATTGCATTTGAAGAAGTCGGCGTTTTGAAGGCAGCCAACATTTCTGAGGCTTCTTGAGGAGAATGTGAATGAGAAATGCTAGTTTTAGGAGTAGACTTCGTCGACGACGGAATGTTGACTGGCTCTGACATTGTCGTTAGGTTTTAGTTAAATTGGCGTCGCAAACTATTTATAATTAAATTAAATATATTTTGATTATTAGATGAGAGTTTTCCATTCAAAACGTAGTCAATTCTCATTATTACAAAGTGAGGTAGTATATAAATCCTTCAATTCCTGTTTATTTATCCTGAATTCAGTTTAGTATATTTTATATCGGTTAGATCTCTTCGAATTTAGAACAAGTGTGGAATTCCTTTATAAAAACCTTTTGTATAAGTAATAAGAAGGTATATATATTTATATATAGGTAGCTACCTAAAAGGTTTATGCACGAATTACTTGCGCATGGTATAAGGATTTTGTGTTATGTATTTATGACGTTTTATTAAAATCTTAAAGGTTAGTAGAATTCGAGTTAGAAATCCTTAGCTTGACTAGCTTTGAATAAAACAGGGTTATTTATGTATTTTTGAAGTTAGGAAATATTTTTATGTCAATTGGATTTAATATTCTATATAATATGTCTAGCAAGAATTCTCTCGCAACAACGGATGTTTGGACAGCATAGATAATGGTAGATTGCTCAAGAAAAGGAACGCAAATAGAGTGAAAAACTTTTCTAGTCACATCACATCACAAAACGTCTTCACATCACCAATCACGTATTCTAGGAAGAGCGAGGCAGAAAAGGCTCGAATGCTCTAGTGGAACTTTCTCCTGGTACAATTCATGATGCTCGTTGCCAATAAGGAGAAGTAAAGTCAGTGTTCGAGTCAGTCGGGCAACTCAATACGACTTAATGGCACTAGATGCAGAGATACAAACTTATTGTTGTCAGTTTCCCTTTTTCAATGGATTTTTATGTTCTTATTTTAGGTTTCTGCTCAAGTTTGGCTTACTCCTCTGTTTTTACGTCTTTAAGTGCATATAGTTATAGTAGATCGAGAGTAGCAATGTCATAGTTCGCGTAAACGAATGTAAAAGTAAGTAAAGATGTTATCAGTACGGATCCAACGGACAGAGACGCGCAGATACTGAGAGCTCAAGTCTTAAACAGAATCATCTTGTCTCAGGTTTGTTGGCTGTATGTAGTAGTTGGATACTATAGTTATTACGGTAGATACTGTCTTACAAATTCCCTGTATTATTATTTAGTTGTAGTCTGAGAGTTAGGCTCCTATTATTAGTGCCCACGTAGGAATAAGAAAATTTCCGTTGCTCGGTAACTACGAACAGTAAGTACCTACGTTATATCAGTAGGAGCGAATATTACTATTTATAATTATAATGTTTCTGTCTGTCGGTTTCCGTTAGTACTTATGTCTATTTTCAATAGAGGCACAAAGTATGTTGAGTCCAAGAAGATTATAGCCACAAAGTCTCTGAAAGGCAATTACGTGAGTGAGTAAAAGAAACGGATTGCTTCCTAATGTAAATGCACTGCTGGAGTCACATCTACCAAACTCCTTTCATTTGATTCTATTTATTCTGCAGGTTCAGTTCAATTCAATACATCCTTATTGTCTTTTTCTAAGTGACAACTGAAAAAGAGACGAGGAGCGTTGGTTCGTCGAGCGTTGGTTTGTTTGCGTTGTGGCTGCCCGCAGAGTCCCTCCGTCACTTTCCTCTCCTAGCGAACCATTGCCGTTTCCTCTAGATGAGCTGCCTAATAAATAGTAATATACCAATACCAATAAACTCTATAATTCAGCACGACTTTCCAAACATGCAAATAAAACAAAGCTTAGTACCACCTTCGTTCCACTATCGCACGGGCCTACTTAATTACAACAACTTACGGCAACACATTTTCTTTATACTCACTAAGTTAACCTCCTTTGTTTTTCTGCAGGGAAAAGGCTTTCTCATTATTTTCCGCTCTCTCTCTCTCTCTGTCCTTCTTCCATAATTTCTTGAACTTTCCACCTAATGGCAATCACGTAACTATACTTGTACAGATAGCTTATTGCGAAACATGCATACCTTGCCTAACTATTTATTTATCACTATTAGGTCGATACACTAGCAAATACTCACTCAGTACCAACCAACGCTTCGCTTCTTTACTCTCCTTCACTCCTTCTTTCTTTTTAATGCACTCTACTCTGCTCCGGCTCAAATATACCGTACAATGTATTGGATGGATGCATGCATGGAAGTGTGCATTCAAATTGTGCACATGTTAGCGGAATTTGGCATTACGCGTAATGCCTAGGCAATAAGCATAATTTTAAAAAATTCTCGTTTTTGACTATAATATTGATATGATCACATATGTTTACAAATTATAAATTCTCACATTTTGTAGGAGAGTGCTACAATACTAAAAAGCCAGACATCAACAGTGTAGGGTTAATAATGATGAAATTAGAAACTCAGGGAGTTAGACGTCATTCAAATATAATCCTTTTAATTTGATCATTATTAACACTACAGTGTTGATTTGGGACTTTTTACAATTGTAGCATTCTACTAGACAATGTGAGAATTTATAATTTGTAAAAATATATAGTTACATCAATATTATAGCCAAAAAACGAGGATTTTTCAAAATTACGCTTATTGTCTAGGCATTACGCGTAATGCCTAATTACACCTATTTCCGGTAACACATATATCTGATAAACAACTTAAAAAATTCATGAATAGACTTTGGTCCCATTAATGACCTGCATGACTGACGATTGATTGATGCGCATAACACTAAGAACCACATAATTTAACAGTGACAAATGCATTATTACGCTCAAGATTTTATACTCCAAAATACTTTCTTTTCTTCATTAATAATAATAATATCAATTGATATTGAATCTAATGATAAGTCCATGAATAATTTACTGATTCTATTCTTTTCAATAGTGCCACATGTAAAGCATATACTATGATTTTAACAAATACAGAATTTACCATAACAAGTGCAAGTTTAATTTTAGACTACCTATCTCACTATCAGCAATCATCCTTATTATTAGGAAACCTGCTATTTTTTGTTATTTATTTATATGCCACGGGAAATTACGAGTTTCTATACACATTACGTACAAATAGAAATGTCCTACTGCTACATGAGACGATGAGAGAGAGAGAGAGAGAGGCATAAAATACTACAGAGTACCATGGTAGATACTTCCCAAAATAATAAATTGGCCTACAATTTTTTATAGAAACAGCAAGCCCATTAAATTTTAGGAATTTAGTAGCTTTAAAAAAGTAGAGAAAATTATCAATTTAATACCAAAAATATGTTCACTGTCGACCAGTAAAAACACATAGTTATGTTCAGCTATGTGAAACAACTTTGAAGAAGTGAAAGCATAGTGAAAGCCTGTTTTCTATAAATTTTATGATTTTTCCTAAGAATCTGAAATAGGACTATAGACTAAATAAGGTTTACTAAGGAATGAAATATAACCCATAAATTGTTGTTCGGGATCCAGGGCTAGACTACTCTAAGCCTCTGGAGTCTACGTATTTTGTTCACCACTTTATTGACGGTCGGATATTATTTTTATGTAATGGTTTGGTGCATGGATGTCTATTGCTGCGTATTGATATTCGTTATCTATTCATGCCTTAAAGGAAAAGGTGAGTACATATAACATAAACAAGTATTAGTAAGTAGAAGCCTAGAAGGTAGAAATCTACTTATATAACCTTTTCAGTACTATATGAAATTGATTCTCAGTGCAACTAAAGGGAATCAATATTATATACTCATGAATTATTACCACTGTGTAGAGGGGAGTCGTTTAGAGATTAAACAGAAATTTTAATTGCGACATAAATGACTCTGATTGCAATAAACGACAATGGATGTTTCCGAATATTGTCATAAATGTTGGTAGAGTGTTCTGAGTGTCCTGTGTGTTGTCCTGACTCAAACAAACAAAAATGGTATACGTTTGAAATTGTAAGAAACACTGCCATTCTTCCCATGGTTATTAGGCAACTTCATGAAGGAGAAGCCCAACTCTAAGATACAAGTCGATGTTCCTACGTTGATGAGAGGAGAGTATAATAATGAGTGTCATTGTGTATAGCTGAGTCGGTGAAGGTATTATGTCAATCAAGAGTATGACAGCTCACGATTCATTCATTCAGATTTCAACGAGGAGTAATAATAGTAATATCTTAAGTATCTATTAACCTAGACAAATTAAAATTGCACAGATTCCACACTACATATTGACGCAATCGTCCTTACATAAAATTGTATGCTGCACCATAATTTGAATGTATGAAGAGTATAGATATATAGACACTGCTATATAGAAACTAATCCTCTAAAAGCGTAAATAACATTGCATAAGATATAAAATGAGTCTGACCTCGTTCCAGTTTTTACAGATCTGTATCATTGCGTGATCTCTTGTTTCTGTGTTAACAACGATATGAGTAGCCGTCATGTGCTGATAATCATAGATCGGCTTATTTAAATATCTTAGTAGTTTTTAGGGCTCTGCACAGTCTTCTATCATAAATATGTCTCTGCCCTTCGTCATATATTAGGAATTAAGCTCAGTTGACAGAGTCTACGTTCTGCATTTCACAGAACTTCACTTTACTGCGTCGAGGAGAGTAGAAAGAGAGGAGTAGGAATAACGTGATTAAAAACACGCAAAGCAATAATGTATGTACAAGGAGACATAACTCGGATTTCCCTTCTTAGTCAAATCTGTTTGAAGTGACTATAACTGAACATTGCTATGATCTACGTAATATTTGTTGTACTCCCTAGGGCTATTATCTCATGTAAACACGTAGGACTTTGCCTATTATGCGACTTTTCTACCTATGTAAATCTCATTGCGAGCACACACAGCAACAAATTGAATGTTCTAGAGGAATATAGTTTCTTCGGGCAATTTAAGATGAGCACTTGAATGGACGAGAACAGTCTGTCACGTCATGTTAAGTGTGACTGAGTCATCAACTCGCTCTACTCCAACATTTATGTAATGTCTCTAAGGCTTTCTTTATTTCCTATTGACTGTCAATGTAGGCATAGAATCCACTTTTCTCAGCATATGTTGTCTCCTTGCTCTCACTAATGCTTTCCTCCTCACTTTCTGTGACAAATTAATTGTTAATCGCCGTAAGTGGCTTCCACGCAAAACTATCCATGTTTACATACTCGTATAGAGTCGTATAAGTGTAAAAATCAATTTCCCTACATTTCACCTGGCTATCCTCTTAATACATACAGGTTTACACTATAGAAGTAAACGTACGACGTTACTTTTGTGCTTCTAAGCGTATGTAATAGAAAGTTGCGACGTGTTGCTTGTTAATCTTCTTAGTAAAATTACTCTACATGAAAATAATGCAATAGCTATGGTAAACAATAAATGAAACGTTACGATAATGCTATATATGTATATCAGAAATATATCCTACGGTTATATAGACACAGCCAATTAAATTGGGTTAAACTTCATATAAGTATTGATTACTCGCGTACTGAATATAATACACAAACTTTGTGCAGCTACATAATTGTGAAAACTAATTATAATTCAAAACAAATGAAATTGAATACAATTTCCAAACAAATATTCCAGGAGTATAATTAATACGTAGGTAAATAGATAGGATATAATCATGGATGGTGAAAGAGGGAAACTTTAGACTATGAATGTTTTGATTAGAGGAAATGTCTTTACTTACTCATTGTCAATGACTGAGCTGACTAATGTAATTCCCCAAGCGTTGCGTCCTTTTATTATTTGCATAGACTATAGAAATAGTATTAGAGCTACGTCTGCCCTTTTGGACTTGCCGTTCTCCTTTCGAAAGTTTTGACATTCGGCACGAACAGCAAACACACACGAGTAACTTTCTCACATGACAATAAGCCAGAGTGAGTGAACATTGTGGAAAAATAGAAAAAAGTACACACACACACACACAAAAAGGTATTGAGAATTAAGTTTCCGTATGATTTGGAGTTGAGGAGAGAGAACATATGCGCTCTTTCACTTGCTTAATAAATATTAGCTAGTAGGATTTGGGTCTAAGCTCAGCGCTTAGTAGTGTAGGTACTGACTGTGAAGTGAGTAGAGGAGAAAGTAAATGGGAAAGGTAAGTCCCTACTATGTACACGGGCAAGAGTATAGGGAGAAAGTCAAGAAGTTTTAGCCGTCGTCGCAAAGCAGTAGTATTACGGGGAAAGCCAAGTGCACAGATGCGGCAAAACTACCGCTCTATTCACTTAGCCCAATTCGGAGAGATAGCGAGCAAGAAAATAGAGCAGGGCAAGAGAGAGAGAGAGAGAGAGAGAGAGAGAGAGAGAGAGAGAGAGAGAGAGAGAGAGGGGACGGGAGGGGAGGAATAGCGGAATCCGGATTATATCAGTTTCTTCCTCACTCCATCTCCATGCAATGATATTCTGCAGAATTGCAGCACAGAGCAGGACCAAGGCTTATCTACTTACGTTCCTCAAGATTATTTAGCTACTTTTGTGTCAAGTGTGGACTGCACTACTAGCACTGAGTAAGTATCGCATTTCCAGGGTGGAGCGAGATGCACTGGCAAGAAAGAGTTTCAAGGAGGAAGCCGAGCCAGGTCGATAGACCATAGCTGCGGCACACAATATAAATAAATGTCTAGCTAGTGAGTAAAATTGTTTGGGCACGATTTGCTACACTTACCTAATAAGTACTATCCAATTTAGTGGATTTTGCGGGACGAGATGGCACATAATACTGATACTGCTGATGGTGGTGGTGGTAGTTGTAGTGGTAGGTAGGCGTATAGGCGTAGAGAGAGAGAGAGAGACAGATCACTACGTCCATAGGTATCAGACAACAAACAGAAAGGAGGTAAACAGGCTGGTTATAATGTATTGTGCTGGATTCGGACTGGAGGCTCGGCAAACACAGAACAACACAAACACAAGTCGTTAAGTAGCACAGAGAGTCGCACTTTTGGGATTATTGAGCAAATCAAAAATCCCATCGGAACTAAAATTATTTGCTGAGTCGCTACAGTGAGCTGAATGACGAAGGAAGGAAGGAATTCCTCACTCTTCTATGAGTGAGTGGCTATGGCAGCTATTCACTTGGAATTCGATGAGCACATCTCCAACTCTTGCATATCAATTGAAGTGGCTGCTAGGGAGCTGTCCTCTCTCATCATCTCGCACTGCACTCGCCATTGTCAAGAAGTGAGTGCCAGTCCAAGAGTCTCACTCATCTCATGGGCTTCTCATTTTCTCGTCCTTTACTTCCCAAGAGTCAACCAGCATTAATAAGTTGGAGCAGAAAAGCAGGAGCAAAGCATGTCGATGACTGAGCCTTGCTCCACCAATTATTGTGCAATGTATTTAGATGAACGTTGGCAGATCAGATGCGAGCTGCTCTCTGATTTTCCCTTCTATCTCCACACAGCCACAATTCAACAGTCAGTCTCTGCTCCTCGTCGCCTCTCTCGCTCCTAAAACAAATCCATTATCATTATCAGATACATGAATATTCTTCTCCTAGCTTTATCTTCGCCATAGCTCTAATACCAACACACACGCATCCGCCGCCTTCAGTCGCATCTATATATACTCTTATAGGAATCAAAGAAGGCGTCATCCCAGATTATTCTCTCTCTCTCTCTCTCTCTCTATCTCTTTCATTCTACTAACTACATGCACTTTACTGGAGATACAAACTACACATCTTCGATTCCACTGAGCTGTGACAGTGTTATCGACTATGATCTTTGACTTGAGTCGTTGAGTGCCAGAGATGTTCCTATTCGTGGATGACTGTTGACATTTATGGCAACTCTAGTGAATAATAATGACCTTTCCCCTATCACTTCCACTCTAATCTCAATAGATTCAAAGTAGTCATCTCCTCTTCTTCGATACTAACCAATTTACAAGTAAGTAGGTATCCGTTTACGACACCTGTGTAACCTACCGACGCTAGCTACATAATATTCTATTTTATTCTATAATCATAGTTCATACCTACTTTTTACAACTACTTTTATTGCTACCACTACAACAACTTACTGCCCTGAGTCACGAACCATCGCCATCACTATCATCCATGTTTATTTATCTAATGTCAATATCTACCATGCTAATGGGATATTGCGACAAAATCTCCCAGCCAATTTTTTTATACTCCGTTCTCTATTATTGGCTTTGGGCTGCGGATGACGAGATGCACTTTGCTACAATAAATTATGCATTATACCAATGTCAGCCACACAAACTTAAAGCGCATATAGAGGAGATAGGATTAGGATCTGAAACTGATATACTTGCAAACATTTTTTGCCATCTATGCTCCAACTGTGCCCTTCTTTGGTAGGCGTACTAAATACATCCTGCAAAAATTTGCAGTCTTAATTTCACCCAAATTTCAAAATTTCGTTACTTTTTTTCACTAATTATTAGTAGAAATTGTACAGAACAATATGTTACAATTGAAGTCTAAAAAGCATAAACGAAAAATAATTAAACGAATGAATAGAATCTCTGTTATGTTTCACGAATAAGCACAAAGGCATAAGTTACATTGTAAAGACTTGGGACAGCTTCCTAACTTAGGTAGGTACTACTATTTTAAGAGGATTTTAAATCCTTGGTCTGCTCGTTAAGACTATGTAGTAACATGTATACACTCCATTGTAATACCAGATAGAAATATAATCTCAGCAATGAAAAACGACTAGAGATTATGGTCATTTCACTCTGCATTACAGATAACTATAACAATTTCCTCTGAGTCAAATAGATTAAGTCCTTATTTGAAACAGCATAATAATTTTCAGTTTCTTTTCCTATACTATACTGCGTTTCGTAAACGAATTAAATGTGCAGAGTATTAAATTAAAATAGCAGTAGCAGTAGTATGCTGCCTTAAACAGTATACTTTAATTAAGTACATCAACCAAATAAATTAATCTATTTCCTAAGTACAACCGAAATGGCGTAGGTAATAATAACTTTTTCGACTGAGACTTACATGGTAAAGGCATTAAATTTAGGCATTAAGTTGCAAACTATTGGTTAATTTTAATTTTAGAATAACAAATTGAAGATATATGGAAAAATGTCTGTAGTATTTTATTCCAAAAATATAATTTACCTAATCATATTTTATTAAATTGTCAAAATAACTAATTATTCACGGATTGAACAATTGTTTTTGAATGAGATTGAATCGTGAAGGCGTTGTCAATACAATTATGATTAGATATTTTCAATTTAACTTACAAATTTTAAGTCAGAATGTATGTCCTTTGATGCTTCGAAGAAGAAAAGGTTATATTTTCATGAATCATCATATTCGCTAAATCTAAGTGTGAGTAAACAGATTTCTTGGTTCGTATCCTAGTAGGATGCATTTTTTACGTTTCATAAACACTTTTAGTACCTACTCACTTAAACACCCAATAAATCGAACACATACCACTACTATTACTATCCATATAACAAATGCCTAACACATTATTGCCCATTCAGTTATTATAATATTTCCAGGATCCTTGCCTCCATTATCAGTTCAGAATGAATACAATAGTGTGGAAGAGTCAGTTAGGAGCTAAGGATCTTGGAATATCTCAATTATTAAATACATTGTCCTTATATCCTACAAATAGATCAGGTACGAAACTCGAACTCGGATCACGTCCGTTTTGACACTACCACAAATATGTAAATACGATTTGTGTGAACTTACGAGTGCATGCATGGCTAAACGCTTCGGAGGTCGTTCAGAGTGCTTATGAATGGCTTACAACTATCTCTGTTTTATGCAAGCTGTAACATAACTGATATAATTTCGCAAAAAAAAATCAAATACTACATGGGCATAACAACAATATATTTTTATGTACAATCGCTATTCAAATCCTATCGATGAAAAAGAAAACATCATTATCGCACAATTACATCACTTTTGCGTATTTTGTGTTTGGTATATTAAAAAGTATTTACAAATAGTTTATTTTTAAGTCACCATTATCATATGGCTTATGATTCCCAGCATTGATAAACAAATTACAAAAAGTGATACCAATTATGGGCCGTAAAATAAACACAGTTGTAAATACATGTTATCAAATTCCAGTGATATATTATCAACAATTTGTACATGGCCACTAATCTTAACTGATATGGAAAATATACTTGTATATGTAAATAAAATTCCTCAAATAGACCATTAATTACAGTATTAGTGTTGATATAAGTTTATCTGAATCTGAACTTAAACAAAAGCTACGAATGTTAAAGATAAAGTGGCTGAATGACTAGACACTATATGAGCCATCATTACAAAAACGGAATTGATTGATTGATGTCTTTACTTACGTTACGTGCACGAACAATGTTGATGGATGATCCAGTTTACAAATAAATTGATTGGCAATTACAACACATTAATCGGTATTCGTAGAAAATTAACTGATATTATATGTATACGATTTGCACAGAAAACTATTCTACATATTACTAAACTACAAAACAATGCCAGGAACTACCTGGCAGTCAATGTGATTATGTGACCACAAACGCATGTGTTTCAGCCTTGTCTTACTAGTTAAATCTTACATTTTATAACCGTTTGGACTGTTGCAGTAACGCAGATACAGGGGAATAAGTTTATTTGTGTGAAGTGTGCATAAATAAATTAGGTTGAAAATAGGCGCTAACAGGGGCTAGGATGACTTCACGTGTTCATTTACGTAATCAACACTGTACTGACTCTTCTAGCCTAACCTAACTTCCGACCAAATAGAACATGCTATAATATTTTTATATAGCGATATATATTTATAGGCAACAGAGATGAAGTTTACACTCTTTGTAGAGTGAGCGTAGTTGAATAGAAGCTGAGAATTCATACGAAATAACGAAATAACCCACTGCTTCAGTTGAATATGACGGTCATACATACTGAATACTGGCCTGGGTGCCTCGGGTGCCATACTATGTTTAATGCTACATATCGTCTGCCATCTACCAAAATCATAAATCTACTAGGCGTCTCTTTCGAAAAATATCGCATTCCATGTGATATGGTGTGAATTATATCTTGACTGAAAGAAATCTTTAATATATTTAATAATTTAGGTACAAAATCATCACTTTGGTGCAGGTCACTATAAAAAATCATGTAATTTCTGCTTTAAAGATTGAATTTTGGGTATTAACATGAAAAACAGATTTAGCTCTACAGGCCCATAATTTCTGCCTTTAAAGTAAATATCTGTGCAGCACTAATTTTAATGCTTGTAGTCATTGGTAGTATTAATTCAATAAGAAAGAGACAAGGAAGAATAATGCATTTAACTATGTCGTTTTGTTGGATACAACACAGGTAACTATTAATTTGAAGATATTCCTTGGCTATTGCGATTCGACGAATTACTTTTAACGAAGACCAAATTATGATATTAAGAATTTCGACGCATTTGACACTACAATATCAAATTATTGGTGTCTAGTTATCGCATCTATTTCTGCGGGTCGTAAGTCGTATCGTAATTCAAGCTTGCATTTTTGTTTGTATGAAATGTATGTTACGCGCACGAGAAATATCGATGTCGAAGTATCGGGCAGGAGTCGGCCACAGTCAGAGAAGGATATAGTATAGTTATACATGGTTATACTATAGATAATAGAATTATATTGTAGTAGTAGAGGGAATAGTGAATGAATGGAAGAAGTATCTACCTACTAGAGCTGGGATCAAATCAAATTAAATTTAACGAAATTATAAATAACAAATAAAATTATGGAGAAGCAAATAATCAATGAAAATTGAAATGTCCATGCAAATGATTATCAAATGAAACCATACAATTAGTTTTGCAAGGATTCCGGCAGAATAGGCACAGATTTAGTTTCGGGTCAACAGGCATAAACGCTCTGCACGGGCAAATGGACCGTCCATCAATTCTACCCTGCCCTTTGTGGCCGAATTGATTTCTGACAAGTAATAGCCAGCAGTGGCCCAAATGTACAATTTGGTACCCAAAAGCCCCCTAGATTGGGGGCAATAATACTTTTCCAAATAAAATGAAATAAATATTTAGGTAAGACAACCTGGTTTGAGCCCAACTCTAGAGTACCTACGTATGACACTGTATGAGTGTTGTTAAGAGTTAGTGGAAACAGCAGAGTTGAATTAGCGGAGCTACGAATAGCATCACGTCTACAGAACTATATGTAGTTGGGGACTGAGGATATTGAGAATAGTAAAACTATCTCACATTATTATCTCCTTTCGATTCCCGTGTTGGTTGGTTTGGTTTTCTTTGCTTCTTCTACTCACCGTCAACTTTACCATACACATTCACCATAAAGTAAAAGGATGAAGCTGAATTTGTCCCTCGAACTTCGAAGACTGACTGAATGATTGTTGTAAGTCAACTCGTAAATTCGTATTTGGTATTAGGAACATCACCAATCGAATTAATTTACTGTTTGGTCCTTTTAACTTTGAGTCACATCAAACGGTAAAGGACACAGGAATTTAATCTGTGGAGCCTTTGTCCGTAAACCACTAAAAAATAAACATGTTAGAACTAGAAATAGCGAAGAAAGTGCGTCATACCTTCCAGTTTTTGACATAAATAACAAAATTCTTCCTTTCAAACTATTTCATTGATTTTACTTTATATTGATTGAGAAAATTAAGTTATTCAAACATTCATCATTCAGGCACTCAACAGATCAGTCCTGCAAGAGTCTTCTTGCCCGCGAGCCTTTTAAGTTCACCGAAAAAGGTGTGCTTGTCCCTCGCAATTGTTGATTTTGGTTATGTCGAGTTCGGCCGCTTCTGGAGAGAGTGATGACATGGACAAAGTCCTCACGTCGTATTTTGACAAAACAGTCAATTCTAATACAATTAAGGTAAGGCCTATTTCATTATCTAATTTTCAATTCAATACGATTTACACAATTCAATCCCTCAAATAACTATTTATTTATAATTTAAGATAATCCGTACAAAAAACCTTCATTGATTTAACAGACAGCAGAAACAATGTTTAATTTAAAAATTAAAGGTTCCCTTGCTTTACAAATGAGGTATAAATATTTAATTTAATCTAATTTAATTTCTAAGGCGAGAAAATACGACCAATAGATTAGAAATGTAGCAAGTCTTGAGCGGTTTTATTGCTTGTAAGCGATTCTTTTTTTATACACGTATTAATTTTGTCTACTTGAATTGATATCGTGCCTGTTGTAGTCACCTTGTTATTTACAAGTCAAATTCAAATTCATTACTTACACAGTCATATTTAAATTACTTACCAATCACTTAAGGAAAATTTAATCAGGATTCAGAACTATTGGCTAAATTCATTATTTATTTAATATGGAATTAATAATATAAACTGGAAAATTCAATGCAAATCTACTTATACACCAGTGTATGTATAGATTATGTATATTTAATTCGTTTTATTAATTAGGATACTAATATTAATTTTTTTTGTAGACTTGAGATAACTGAAATGTGTTGCTTGTCAAAGTAAAATTAACTAACTTGGTGTCAATTTTTTGTATATTCGCAAATGTAGAAATTACGAGATTTATCACTTTCACTCTTTAGGGCAGTAGAACAATAAGTATTTGTCAGGTGTAATTTTCCTAGAGTTTTATTACATGTGCGTTGGAGTAGGTAACAATTATGCAATAAACGACAATGTATAGTCATTAGTGAGGTAATTAATACTACCGAACTCATTATTACATTAAGACCACCGGTGAGTGAAGCTCAAAATTAATTCGATATTTTCCGCTTTTGGACAAATTGATGTTTCAATTAATTGTGTGCATTCAAATGTAACTTTATTATGTATTTGGGGCAATAATTTTCAATTCGTTTTTGCTAACCGACGCTTGTTGTCTCCTATGTTTTCTTTAAGTGTTTGCATCGTGCATGTCTTGAAACTACAAATTATGATAGAAATATATAGCGTTACCTACCTATTGTTAATAATTTTTATAATCTGTGTCGCTGTTAGTTTGGGATTTAATTACATTTCTTTACGAAAAACTACTGTAGATATTGATTGACAATACAAATGCAACAATCAAGTAGATAAATTTTTATGATTAAGATTTATTAGCCCATCATCTAATCTTGAGTAATCAAGTGTTCTCAGATAGTAAGTAGTTCACCGCTAGACCGAGTTATTGTTAAGTTTTGATTGCCAATATTTTCTGGTTTTAAGTGAAATGCTGATAATATACACTGTATAATTAAGGATAGCTATATAAATAAGTATGTTCCCTGAACAATCTTTTATTTTCAAAACGTAATTAATTTAAAAACTAGTTTCATTAATTAAATTCCTGATTTGTATTTTCAAAACAGTATGAAAAATTACGAGTATATTTTTTACCAATTTTTAGCTTGTCTCAAAGTCTCAAAAACAAATATTACGATTTAACATGCACATTTAATGCCCTTTTGTCGCTGTGTCAGTCTTCCTTAAAGTCAAAATCTCATTACTTCTAATTGAATTAAGTGGCTGCTTTATTTATAGCTATTACTCATTAGTTAGTCATAGTCTAGTTCTAGTTTAGTACTTAGGTGATGATGAGATTGTGTGACTATATGAAACGACAACACGATGTTGTTGTTGCACGCTTGAATGTAGATGCAGGAACGTGCTCAGAGAGGAGGCTTGTTGCTAAAGTAGTTAGTCTCATTAATAATTGATCATTTTAAACAAAAAGTATTCCAGCTTCCGCTGGTTAGCTATAGACATTTTCTTTTTCAAATAACTACTTTCTATATAACTCTTAGTGAGTATAATGGTGGTTATATAATACTAATGTATGCTAAACATTATGTTTGTGTAGTATAGAGATGTTAATTTTAGCATTGTGGAAGGCTGAGTATTTTGATGGCGATAAATTTGCAAAGTTAGCATTAATCATTACCCTTGCAAAAAACTACGCTATACTTGACCTAATAAAAATATTATTGTCATACTACAAATTATTATTTACTCTTTTTCAGTAACTGGCTATCATGTCAGCATTTATGAGTGGCTTTTAAGTTATGTAAAAAAAATTTTATCTTCCATAATGTAGTCGTACTGATAATATACGTTTAATTGAAATCGTGTTCTTACTTTTTATTAAATAATGCAAACTAAGAAGATTATTAAATGGTTTATTTCCAATGTGCCGTTGTTACTACAACGCAGTGAAGCATTGAATTTGTGTGTTCAGTAAATGATGCTCTTGAGCAAGTCAAGTTATTTTTAGATAATAATAATAATAACTGTTTTTATGTGCTTTATGTATAAGAGATCTATAGCATAGCAGTTTTAGTGTAGCCCATACCTTTGCTTCTTAAAATTATGAGGATCACATGAGATCGTTAATAAGTGTTGTAAAATTTTATCGTTTTTATCCTAATGTGATTAGGTGATTAAGTGGTTAGTTGAGTATTAGTATCCTCTTATCTGGTGTAGCTGAAAAGGAAGCTATTGTTAGCCCTTAGCCTGCCTTGCCAAATAGAATTATTAGCAAGCTTTTAAGGGCCATTAAAAACTTTTATCATCTAAGTTAATTAATGGTTTATTGCCATGATTCAATCTTCCCACTGTGTGGAGAGTTGCATTGTGCTCTAGTGCTATGTACATAGATTCGCTACAGTCTACAATGAACAGAATACAATGTATATATTATTTTCGCTATGAATTTAAAGAGCAACACTTACTTATATCAAGCCTTAGGCTGACCTATTATAAATGCATCAGCAGTTATTTAAAAGTTATGTAAGGTGTCAAGGAGAAAATAGGATTTCCCATTTTAGGAAAGTGTCTCTTGCCGAACAGACACTAAACGTGTTATGTTATCCTTGTGGTTAAAAGGAAGGGATGTCACTTTAGGCTGACATTGACATTATCCATGGGATACGTTGTTTGCTACTATTTCCGGGTGTTTTCTGTGACTTTTGAAGTAGAGGAGGAGAATGGAGAACTCCGAGGCTGTCAGACTGAATTGAACCTGTTGTGGTGGAGATGGTTGTTGCATGCTCCGAAAGCTATTTAATTAGCATTGCATGCTTGCCTGAATTTTCTTTGCATGTATAGTTGGAATGATTGATTTTAGAAGGTACCAGTTGGCTACAATAAGCAATGCTCGCGATATTATGTGAACTAATTTAGGCGTGTTCAGATCAGAGTGAATACCTTCATGGTAGGTAACATAATCTCCATAATTTAATAATTTATGAACTGCGGTGAAAGAAAATGGAAAATTGTAGCTTTCCTAAATCCACAGTCTATGTTTTCAATTTATCAGCTAGAAACTATGTTAGGATAAAGGAATTTAATCATAAAGCGTCAAAGTTCAAAGAGATGTGTGTTATTTTCCCTATTACCTAGTACTGATGCTAAACGTTGGAGATATATTTAAAAGGAGGAAATAACTACAAAATGTGAGTTTTATTTTGCACAGGAAAAGCCAACTCCGTCGAGTGAGCTGAGCAAAGGAGATTTGCTAAAAATCCTCTCATATTTGGAAGGGGAAGTTCAGGCAAGAGACGTGGTGATAGCAACATTGAAATGTGAACGAGTGAAAAGGCTGTTGGCAGACAATAAGTACTCCCTTACTTCTGACCCATTTTCTGCTCTCAAAAGGGACAGTTTTGCAACATACGTGAACTCTTCCGATTCCAAAGTAAGTTATTAAAAAAGCCTTTTTCCTCATTGAATAATTCATGCAATAATGTGTCAAAGTGAAGCATATTGATGGGCTGTGCAAAAACTCATAATTGTGTTTTGTGGGATTGAATGTACAGGAAGATATAGAGTTAGTGCGGCTATGGGAAACTCAAAAGCTATCACTAGAAAATCTTGTCAGAAGGCAGCGGCAGGCTATGAAACATATGAACAAAATTCTGTCAGATGCCGAAGGGATACATCGGAACATGGCCACAGAGTTAGAAGATGAAAAGGCTAAAAATGCTTCTATAAAAGGCAAGAGTAAATATTTTATATCCGCTTTATGCTGTCGACTCGGAGTCTGTAGTTTTGTTGACTTTCTGCAGACTGTGTGTATGTGCTCCTAATTTATGAATTAAATCCGCAGGCCATATTTTGGCTAGTCTGGGTGCACAAAAACTTTACATTATTTAATGATATAGATGGATCTAAGTTGAAGGAAGAGCTGGAGATTGAGAAGCAGTTGAGAGCAAGACTGGAGAAAGAACTGAAAGAAACACGAGATGCTCAGGAAGAAGAAAAGAATAGGCATAAAAATATCGTACTCCTGTTACTCACTGAAAGGAAGCGCATTCTCAGGCAATTTGTGGAAGAGAGGAAACGATCTGCCGACTTATCAGCTATGCTCGAAGAAGAAAAGCGACAAGCATTGTCCATGGCAGAAGGTTTAGAAGAAGAGTCGCAAAAGGTTCCTTATCCATCTTTTTACATTCCTCTCTCATTAATGCTATCTAAACTTTTTTCAATTAAACTACACGCTAGTAATTCTCAAAATAGCAATAAAGAGAACTTTGTCTTTTTTCCTTTCTGAGTGCATTTACATGTTGTACAATACTTTTATACCATTTGTACCCAATTAGTCAAACTTTTTTTATTTGAAATGAACCTGCCATGCCAAAGTTTGAAAGTTGAATTGAATGAACGAAAGCTCATGCATAATATAATATTTCACAGTTGTTACCAAGTTTTCCAATGAGCTTTTTATGTCTGAAATCATTGTGAACATAATGAGGCACAGAAAAATGGTTCACAATATTATTTCTTATTTTGGGTCGACTTGTATGCATGTATGTTTTGCGAAAACAAAAGTTTGGTTGTACAAATTATGTAAAAATGTCTATACAATGTATCTATATTATTTTCATTAATTTTTTGTTGTATTTCGACTCATTTTATAGAAAAATAAGAATAATGTGAAACATTGATTACGATTTAAAACAAACTAAATGACTGCAATTATTTTAAAGGCTCTAAGAATGGAATCAGAACTAGAACGTCAAGCAATGAGCTTCAGATTAGAACGGGATCGCCTAACATCTCACCTAAGAGTAGAAGAAGAAAGAAGAGTGGAAGGAGAGAATCAGATTAAAGTTATGCGTAGTGAAGTAAGCTGCATGAAGATGAACTTAATAGATGCTCAAGATAATCAGTGAATGCTTAATAATAGCATAATTAATTGTCGTTTTGACAGGTCGAGTCACTTCGAAAGCAGCTAGCAGAAGCACATTCTGTAGCAATGTTTCAAGCTTCGATTGTCAACAACTCTAGTAATACAATGGTGAAAAAGAGTCCCATGCAAAGCACTGTTGTCAGACCTACCGCTACTGTTACCTCTGTTCCCGTTCCTCAACCAAGTAAGATATTTAGGGTTTCTTTTGGCTAAAAATTCAAATTAAATTCTCAATGTATCATTATAAGTTGAAAGTTAATTTAAGGGACAGGGAATGAAATTGAATTATGAATGTTTATTTTATAGCAACAGGCATTGCAAAACCAATTTCAGCTGTTCAGCCTCCACCTGTGTCCCCTAATCCTATTGCAGCTTCTGTCTCCAACTCCGTGCTTCAGGTATTCTTCTACGGGTTTTTGTCTTTATTTTGAGATCAGTGTGGATTAGAATGTGAATCACAGTGCAAAAGATTTCGCTATAGTATTTAATTTTGCATGTTATGCAATTTTGACATAATTCTATAATGTTTAATTAGGTATTGACGAAAGTACTTAAAATATCGATAGTCCTAAATATAATTGTGAAATAGTTAAAGTATATTTAATATAATTTTTGAGCTTATCTAGTCTTGTCTTCACAGTCACTATCTTTGTTTAATCTTATACTTATTTACGCTATGAATATATTTACTTTACTGTATTGGACTGTCCTCTATAATCTGTTCTATTCTCCATTACCAAAATAGTTTTACTTGGTTACAATCCATTTAGACAAAGCTTATCTATCTTTCCTCCCGAAATATATATTTGAAATGAATCTTGAATTTTGCTTATAAATATATATAAATGATTGTTATTGGAAATGGCCCTATTTCTAATTATTTACTGGCTTAAATAGTTTCAGATAAGGTGGGCATCATGTTTCGCGGTAATGACAATAAATATTTCCCAGTTACCAGATAAAGTAGGAGCGTAAGGTAACTGTACAGATAGTAGTTGCATCCTAATGGCTCTGTCTTATTTATTTTTGTTATTTAAAATAAAGAAAGAACACTGCCTAAAATATTTTGAATCCTTTGTTCTCTTTTATAAGATTTCCAACTTATAGAGATCTTATTCTCATTTCATATTATTGTTTAAATTCTAATGCTTTGTATTTGCTATGTATTGGGTTAAGGAGATTTATAAAGAGAGTACTACTACCAGTATTAAATAGAAAAGCAACTGCGGTTTACTAAAATTATTTTTTAATACCGAACTAACTATTTAAAGGTGAAAATGACCCTTTTTATCTGCTCGAAAACTAAATCAGATGTCTTACTTAGTTGCCTGCTTACTTTCAATTTTAACTTGCTGTGCTTTTTCCTATTGTGCTGTGTTAACCGGTACTGTGTATAATGAAATGTTTATGAGTAGTGTGTATTTAAAAGCATGAATGAATGATGAATTATAATTAGTTGTTTGTTGACATGATTTGCATTTTGTGAGTTATTCTAGCTAAGGAAAGCATCCGTTATTGATATGTATGTAATTAAATTGGTTCTGGTGTAATAATTTGGTGGAGTGGAATGCAGTGTAACTGTTAGATGCTCTTTTGAATGTAGACTAAGCCGCCGAGCAGCAGTGAGAAGAGTGGCGGGGGGACACTTCTAGGTCCGAAAAAATATAGTTTAGGGCGGGGTGTGCCACCTCCAGTACCACCGAATAAACCGTCAGTTCCTCCGAAGAGTGGCACACTCACTGCCAAAATTCATGCAGCCAAACTAGAGCAACAAATAACCTGAAAATTCCTCACCGGTCTCACCAAAATCATAAATACAAGTACTACGACTACAACTGCAACTATTAAATATGCAATTCATATGTGAATATATTACAATTAGGTAAGTAACAACGACGTACTAGACGGTCACTTTACAATAGGTTAGGTACATAGTTCTGTATGTAACAAAAGTAATTCCTCGTGTAGATACAAATATAAGTGTACTTTAAAAGTTTTAAAGTTTTGTAGCTTAGACTAAAGGTGGAACTCAGCTATTATATATATCTCAATTATCTGTTCTACAAATTCATGTTGATTTGGATGAGGTAACCGATGATAGTGTGCACGCTAGACCACATGGAAGATATATGAAACTACGATAATGCGAATTGAGCATGATTACCTGTGCAAGTAATTAAAACTGAAAGGATTTACTAGAAATTGCATACGAGAAATTTTAGAGATGACGAATTACAAATAAACAGCTGTAATAGTATAAAAGTAGGTTAGCGGAACTTTTTAGTTGGTAGCTATTGTCTGTAGACGCGATACACCGTTACGTGTGTAGAGAAACATAAAATACAAATACTACTAGCCCGAATCAGTGTCACTGAAACTATTACTATAAATATACACAAAATATAGGCTAACAATTGAAATCTGTTGTACCAGAAACGAAACCATGCAAGGCAGGACAATGCAAAGCAATATTATTATTATTATCATTCATGTTATTCACTCTCCTTTGTCAATGACTTTGTTTGTAAAATGTCAGAGAAGGACTTAGTCGAAAAATGTTTAAAGATAAATGTAATGAATTTAAACGAGTATATTGACATGATCATGATGGATCATAAAAATCTAGTGCATTGTACAATGAGGGTTTCACAGAGCCCAGTTATAATTATTAGTGCATCTAAGGATATTACAAAGTTGTATTTCGTATTTTAGCAATGGAATAATAGTAGTAATTTAATTTTTGTAATTTGCTAAATAATTGGCAAATCTTAAGTGATCTAAATAGTATACAGTATATTACACCATCATCGAGCACACTAAGGTATTCTTAATTTTATTTGTTTTTTCACATTATATGACTAATTAAAATATTACACTTGATTTTCGGTATTTTAAAACCGCAAAGTGATATCATCTAGTGAAATGCTTAATAGTTCCAGTAGTATTATTTATTGCTTTCGACAGAAAATGACTTTTATTTACATGTTTTTCAAATGCATGAATTAAAATCATTGTTAATGTTTTTTTTCTTTTGTGTTTTATCTGATTGCTAGCTTAATCTTCTCTGTATTGAATATTATATCGTTATTACCTCAACCGGGTAATTAGTTTTTAATATTTCAATGGTATAAAAACTCTAGGCTATAATTATCTTTGAACATTTAATGTGTAGACGGTAACGGTACTACTTAAATCTGGATGAATTAGTATTTCTGATTCGTGACAGATGGGCAGTAAGGGTTTCCAAAATACTCCTAAAAGTACGTAATTTACAAACGTTTAACCGCATTTAATGAAATCTTGGTTTCAATTTTGTTATTGTTAAGTACCTATCAATATTTACATGTTATTCGTTTGGTACACTTTTATTTCCCATACTAAAATTGTTCGCTGAGTCTTTTACCTAATCTATAAGAAGTAACAACCATTTAATGTTATTATATTTATCCGCAGCATTTATTAGTTTGTCTGTTTTAATACTAAATAAATAAGACAAAAAATTAATTTTAACAGTCTAGAATTGAAAAGGATCCTAATATACAATGTTATTAGACAGATAGCATTCAATGCAATTCAATTCCAGTCCCATTTGTCGTGTTTTGATTCGAAACTGGTTATGTATTTTGTAAGATTTTACAATTGGCAGTTTCCACCTGGTAGATAAAAGTGAACAAAAGTGTACCAGACAATAGAGTAAGTAATTGCATTTAATTGCGGATATATTTTATTTACTTAGTAAAAGGACAATTTAGAGACAATTTAGAAAAGTGTTCATTTTTGTGTAAAAGGGAATTTCTCTACAGTTTCTCCAATAATATTATTGCCGTAAAATTCGGAATGAGGCCACTATATTGAATGGTTTATGGAAGTTACGGTGATGGCGTGACCAACAGCAAATAGTTATCTAGCCAGTTACTGTCATTGGAAGTTGTTGTTGAAAACAACGTAATAAAAGGCCTAAAAGTATGCACTATGCGTACTGTTCAACAGTATTTTTCAAGAAATTGTAATAATAATGATGAGCATAATAGATGAGAGGGAAGAATAAAGTGGTTGTTCAAAAGGAATTGGTCAATCACAAAGTTTGCAGGACATAATTGTAATTAGGTTGGCTAAATGAATAGGTGACCACAAACGGACTGTTGGAGAAATTAATTTCGGTGACCTTGTTTCGAATTTACTGGTAAATGAAAAATGAAAAAATATAGGTAAACATAACATATTATGTAAGTACACAAGGCAAGGCAATTTTAGATTAGACATAATGTGACATATACGTAAGACTTGCGACCTGTAGACAGTGAGTCTCTTAAAAACTATGCAACCAATGAGCAACATCAACTTCCGTAAAGTAACTACCAATTTAGTATAGTCGCGTCGCGTGTCGCGTTTATATTAGTTACTCCACTGTGAAACTACACAGTAAAAAATCTATAAATATATTGATAATTACATAATAATTGTAAGGATACAAAATTAAGTTACTATATAGACATTAGCTGATAGATGCGATTAAAATGTGTAACATAAATAATATGTAACCCAATAAATGCGATCTGTATGCATGTTGTTTGTCTGGTCTATTATATCAGATAATTATAGTGGTATGATATGTCTAAGTACTTTGAAGAAGAGACTTTATGAAAAACGGTTAACGTTCGTTTACCATTAAAATGCTGTTTCCAGTTCATATAATAGCGACGTATGTAACTCACGTACTACTTACATTAGAAATTAGAATATACCGTAGCATAGGAAAGTTAGTGAAACGGAATCAAATACTTTGGATAAATGCTGAAATGAAGTCTACTTCCCAGACACTCAATCAGATATCAAAAGATTTAGTTTTATCATGTCGGAATATGTAGCTTAGGTAAAAAAAGATGAGTACCATGTAAAATGTATGAATTATGAATGAAAAAATGAGAATCAAGTCAGTACAGTAATAATGCCTTCTGTCTATAGTACGATTAATCGTGTAACATTGTGTTGCCTATTAATAATA